>VDFB02058788.1:0-18539 GCA_007258455.2 Sequoia sempervirens
TATTCAATCTCATTCTTTACGAAGACTGTTCATTGAGCCTAGCACACAATCTGAGAGCCAGCTGGAATCAATGAAAATACTGAAGATAGAGGACGATAGGATGACATCGACGACAGGATACTGAGTTTGCAAATCTCTATTGTTTTAAATATTCTGTCTTTGATATAATGTCTTATTGGTGTGATTGATTTATTTATTTTACAGATTTAACACTCACAAAATTGACCACACATTATTGGCGCCCACCGTGGGGCCTTGCCCCGTTTTTTTTTTTTTTAACATCTGCTTGCAAGTTCTCTGACAGGTTTTATATTCTAGAATTCAGCTTTCTAACGAAAATTTTCCGTTTTAGCACATCCGTGTATTTTCGAAGCGCATCCAGAGAATTTTATAGCGCATACATAGTTTCTTTCGGCGCTCTTGCAGGTACTTCGGTGCATCCAAGGACTGATTCAGCGCATCTAGGGACTGTGTTGGTGCATCCAGGGACTATTTTGACGCATATATTCTACTTAGATTGTTAGAAATTTTTGAGCAAAACAAAAAATTAGTCACATTTTATTTTGGCGCATTTAGGAGTTTTCGTAGCGCATTTAGGATTTTTTGTAGCGAATTTACTATATGTTTTAGCGCATTTACATGTTTTTGTGGTGCATACAGGTGATCTTTTGGCGCATACAGGTTGTAACTAAATAGGTTTCTGAGTCTGACACCTTCTGCAGACAGAACCTTTTTCTGGCTTAAAAAGAACCAATCTAGGATAGTCACATTTGGTTTTAAAAAGTAGCAACCCTAGGATAGACATGGATTTAAAATGAAGCAATCTAGGATAGTCACCACACATTGATTTTGCAGTTAAAATGAATCCCATGCTTTTTGTGAAGCAACATCTTCACGTAGTTTAGATCATTGTGATTTGGGGTTTAAAAAGAACTTTGTCTACTGTGTTTGTGGCAATAGGTCTATGCTCTCCCCTTAATTGGGTGACCAAAATATCAGACTTTCCTTTTTCATTCATGCAATTTTACTGCTTTATTACATCCTGTAAAGGGCCTGCTCTTGTGGGAAAAAGTACTCACCCAAGAGGAACGACTCAAGTGGGTTCAAGCCAAAGCCAGACTATTCCACCCCACTATAAAATTTAAAGCAAATTAGGAGAAATCCTCTTTTTCTGGTAGTCTGCAAGATAACCATCCCCAAATCCTTTGTTCTAAAGGTTGGGAGGTCTCCTGAGGGAGTTTATTATTGTCGCACTGAACGGAAACCCTTACTACGAACCTAGTGTAGTAGCCAACCATGTCAGTATCCAAACATCCTAATAACTACAATGTAGGGGGAGGGAAGAATCTTCCCCCAAGATACTCACCATATAACTGCCAAGGACCGTTTGCTCAGGGGATCTGGTATCCACTTTTGTCACTCTGAGTACACGCTTGGAAAATAAAAAAACATGGGCACCCCTTCGGGGGTGACACGGCTGTGTGAGTCGATGCAGTTCTAAGATGTGGGCTGTTGATTATTATGATGACCTACTTGAGTACTAGGAGTGAGTCTGTCTGAATTGTTTATCATGTGCAAAAACCTGTGAAAACACTTTTTGAAAAATATTTTTGAACATACACTTGATGTTTAGTATAGGACTTAAAAACAATTTTTTTCAAGGTGTTTTCTTTGTTTTCAATCACAATAATTCAGATAAAAGATCATCCGAAATGAACATGTCAAATTTTAGTTGAACCTACTCACAAACTGTTCGGGAAAATACCTTGGGAAAAACTCTTTTAGCGCATCTAGGGTATATTCTAGAGCATATAAGGTTTGTTTTAGCGCATTCACGGGTTAAATCATCACTTTTAGAGTCTGTTTCAGCGCATTTGGAGTCTATTTTAGTGCATAGGCTAAGTATTCTGCAAGCAATTTTGGGTCACTGTCAAAACATTTTCTGAAGCGCATATAGGATATAGAGTAGCGTATCTAGGACATATTGAAGCACATTTGACCATTTCTCTGGCACATATCCTTGTTTCTGAAGCGCATATAGGCAATAGAAAAGTGCATCTATCATTTTCTCGAATCATTATTTCTGACAAATCTGAGCTTATAGCATTCCTGGTCCAGTAGCATATTTTCTCTCATGCTTAGGGAGTGGAAATCTACCAAGTTTGTTAAGAAGTCAATTACCAATAGGATCAGAAAACCCAAGAAAACTCTAGGCTATAAGAAAAGTTTACAACGAAGGAAGTTTTTATACAAGAGTCGACACGTCTTGCTCCATTATCGCAAATTTCTCCATAGATACCAAGATTTTGTCAGAGGATTTACTGACGAATACACTGTGGACCCTCTAGATTCACGAGCCTATTTTCAAAGAAGAGCTCTCTCTCAACGACATAATCACAATCAGCCTCTTGATTTCAACTACATACCACAACCTTCTATCAAATATTCGATGCATCCTAGTCAAATACTTCAATGAGTTGAAATAGGCTATATGATATATTGATCATTTTTTGAAAACAAGGATCAAATCTTACAAGTGCACCTTCCATCATGAACTTCTAAATTCTTGGTTCAACTTCTCTCAACAAGATTCTGACATCCTTTATCATTGGAAGCCACAACCATGAATTAGGAAAACATAGTTTTGATCATATCATAAGATTTTCATCTTATCAAATTAAAACATCATCGTTGATTTTGTAGACACCTAAAAATGACTTAGGCCTGCAAGCACTATTTTACCACTTTTCATCCTAGCATAATTATGACACTTTAATTATGTTCCTAACCCATCTTCAACTATTAATTAAATAATTCACAATTATTTAATTAATTCAAGGTCTTCTATTCTTCCTGATTATTAAATAAATAAATCATATTTATTTAATGCGTCACTAATTATCTAAAGTCAACTCATAATTAAATAAAGTTCTCATTTTATTTAATTAATCTTTGTCATTAATGTCCTCCTGATTATCAAATAAATATATTTTAATATATTTATTCAATATGTCACTAATCCCTAAATCCTCTCTTTTAATTAAATAGATTTGCTAATTTATTTAATTAATTAACCACTTCTAAATTAAATAATTATTTTTAATTATTTAATTGTTGTATGTGACACTTCTTTATTTTTAAATAAAACAATTTATTTTAAAAATGTCTCACATAGTTAACTGATTCTTCTTTTAGTAATTAATTTCAAAAATCAATTACTCATTATCTCACAAAATCCATATTTTGAATTAATTTAATTAAAAATGGAAATATTCTTTTACAAATCAAGTAATTTCTAAAATTACTGATTTTCTAAAATCCCATCTTCTTATCTTCTGATTTTTGTTAATTCCATCTCAACTGTCACATTTATTCTTGATTTAATTTATTTAATTAAATTTTATTCACACATTTGGGCATTTTTCCCTAACCCTAATTGAGAGTTGCCATTTTGAATCTTAACCATTGATTCTAGGGCATTTTCTCAATCTCTCATCTCGTCCGTCCATTCAAAATGGCATTTTCTATAAAATGCTATTTTGTTCTCATTTTTGCATTAGACGTATAGACACACAGACACATTAGATACTTATGCACTAACATACTTAGATGTTTTTCATAGCAATTGCAACATTTATTGTCTTTATTTTGTTAAGTCTTGGGCATATTTAGGCATTGCCAATCATAGTCATAGGCTTTAGACATGTGATCAAATCCTTCAAAGCTTGGTGTAGGAATTCATCAAGGTTTGCTTGCACAAAGAATCTGAGGGCAACACGTCAACCAGCAAGCTAGAAGGTGTTACAAAAGTGAAGCATGGAAGTCTCGACGGTTTTCAGGTATAATCATTCTTTGTATTTCCATTGTGTTTTGTAATTACTTTGGGTTTTATTGCCATTCATTGTCTTTGCTAACATCTTTAATCTAACCTAAATTTAACCCTCAGTTACATTGGTGAACCCGACATTTTGTAGAAAAAATTGTGTTTATTTGTTTGTTTTCACTATTTTGCAGGTTACAGCCAAGAAGTCATATGAAATCCCATCACCTTATTTTGAGCGCAGAAAAATAGGCGAATAAAATATTTTAAAACGTTTTCTGGGTTTTGTAGATCTCGTTTTCAGCTTTCCATAACTTCAAATAGTTTTAAATTTCGTTAAGATTTGAGAAAGTTATGGTCATTTTAGTGATCGTGTTTTTTTAAGCTTTAGCTATTAAAACCCGAGTCTTCTTTTGTTTATAACACTTTTGTCTTGCAGGATTTTGCAAAACGTTTTTTGGGGTTTTGAAGGTCTATGCCTTAGCTTTCCATATATATCTACTGTTTAATTTTTTGTTTAGTTTTGAGAAAGTTATCACTATTTTAGTTTGTTGTTTTCATTTAAGTTTATTTTACTAATCTTTGTTTGTAGCATTTGGCAGTTACTTTTCGTGGGTCAAAGGAAAAAAATTCAAACTCCTAACATGTGGTCTTGTAGGTTCGAATGTCGAAGACTAAAACATCAAAACAATGTGCCTATCTTTTTTAGATTAGTACATATTTTCTTTTGGTGCAATTAAAACGAACTTGTCTTTCTACTATGTCTGAGTGTGTTTGCAAAATGGTAGGCGAGTATGCTCTCACCTTGTGAAAACTCGGTGATCAGAAAACCGGACCTGTTTTTATCTGTTTTTAACCCCACAACTTAGTATATCGGAGTATCCTCTCCCCTTGCGCTTTCGAGCAATCTTAGGTGTAAGAGAAACGGTTACTAACTCTAGAAATTGGGCCTGCCTGGGGATTTCATCACCCCAACGCGACTCAAACCGGCAACGGAGCTAAGGCCAAGCTACCCTCGACCGGTATATAAATGTCAATCTTAAGGGAAAACCTAAGATTACGAGTGTGGATGTGTCATACGGACAGAGTAGTACTCCCTTAAACCCTGTTGAGCTTAACCTCTTCAAGCTGGAGTGCCACCTAATTGGTGATTAATCTCTTGCCCCATGTATGGCCATTCAAACGGGGGTCCCGAACTAAACACCTTTGTGTAGTAAGCCAAAAACCTTCTATTTGCTAGCGCAACACCGGTCGATGTGAAGGCATCCACACTTTCGCAATTTGTAGTAGAGGTGATCAATCTGCCATGGGAGTTTCATGGGGGTTGGAAGCTTGGTTGGTCGAGAAGAGAGTGCACTGTAAGGGGGAGCCCGTGCAGCCAAGCTTCGAATTCACACGCTACAGATATGCGGTTGGGGAAACCCACGTGGAATCTAGCGAATATTGTCCTGGCCTAACCTAGGATTGTACTTGTCTTATGTGCGCTTGCTTACATTCAAAACATTGTGCTTGTTAAGTGTTTTCTATATTTTCAAACAATATACACAACATTCACAAATCTGGACACAAACAATCGACCTTAGACAACTCAGACTTTTCAACAAAACATCAAAAAACAATCTCAGTCCTCGTTTTGAACTTAGACTTTACATTGTTCATCTTAGTCATCTTTTTGAACCTAGACCTTGTATTTATAAAATTAAGTCCTTCGTCAACATTATCGTCTTAGTCCATATTTGACACTTTGGCTTTGATCACCTTGTCATCTTACATCAATCATTTCCTTAGACAAACGTTATCATCACCTAGTCATCCTAGTCGACATTTTAGGAAACATAGTCTTGCATTTTCATCCTTATCGAAAATCCAAAAAACATAGGTTGTCATCATCCTCACATTTAGTTGTCATTCTCGTCATCCTTATCTGAGCAATCCCTTTTTATTGTTGAGAGTAGGCTTCAAAGACAGAGAGGACAAACGGAAAACTTTGGACAAGATTTCAATCCCAGCATCGATAATAACACTTATGACACAAACCAACATTGGAATTTTTCTGACCCATTTCACAACATGAACATTCAATCTTCCATGAACATGCCATCTTCATCACGAAACCCTTCTGAACCATTCATACAAAGAGACCAAAATGGACGAGTATATGCAAAAGACTTAGAAGCTGCAGCGCAAAATCCTGATATAGTCTCCTTTGTAGAAAACTCAGTCTTATGTGACCCTCAAAGGTATCTAGCCATGCTTTTGGACCAAGGGGCTAAGTTACCACGAGACTTTGACACAAATACTTTTCCACCTCCATTCGTCTACCCTCACCATCAATAGTCGCTTAACACAAATCCTACCAGTAATTTGCAACAAACGTCCACTTATCACCCTTATCCTAACCTTAACAAGGGAAGCCAACTGTCCACTAGTCCATTCCAAACCTCCACGTCATATTCTGATTCTTCACCTATCAATCCCATCCAATTCTACATGCCTTATCAACCATCTAACAACTCATGTCAAGTCTTCACATCATACCATATTAATCCAGTCCAAGACTCTATGTCCTATCCTTGTCCCTCACATGCTAGTCCAGTCCAAGTCCCCATGTCCTATCCTAGTCCTTCATATACTAGTCTAGTCCAAGTTCCCACATCCTATCCTAGTCCTTTGTCCATTAATCCTTTTCAAGTCACCCCCTCACAAGCCACATCTAGTCATGAAAATTCTATCATAGTCCAAAGTCACATCCCATCGTCTACACTTGAGGATACATGTCAAAATGAAAGTCCAAAGCATGACATTATAACGTCACCCTCATGTCAAGAACAAGGTAGTCCATCCCATGACCCTATTTCCGATTGTATCATCCATGACAACCCCATCTTGGACCAAGACCCTACCATTGACCAAGGAGTCCAAGACAATCCACTCCTTGACCTTTATGCCATTCATGATCAAACACTTTCCAACCCTATAAAGGCCTCGACTATTGACACTTCCCACGATGAGACACTTGCCTTCATGGGACACATAGATGATATTCCTCCAGAAGAAGAATCTTCCACTAGGGACATGCTTGCATATGATCAAGTTATAGCTAAAATCATTGGACTCTATGACACTACACATAATGATGGCTTCGACATTTCCTTGGAAGCACCAACAGAATCATCTGAACCTGACATGTCACATGATCAGACCAAAGATATCAGTCAGGAATATGTCCAACATGACAATGAAGCTAAGACACTTTATCAACTAGGGTCATATATCTTTGTCAGAGCAGGCTTTCTTGCAAATGAAAATATTACAAGTGACAGTATCCACATACCTAATGATGGGTTAGCATCTTGCTTTCAAAACAACAAATACCCCATCGCAAATAGAATCTGTCAAAACATGCAATATCAAGGAAAAGGACTAGGCATACACGAGCAAGGCATTCTAGAACCAATACAACTTCAGGAAAATTACAGACATCAAGGTCTTGGCTATTCCTCAGTTAATAAATCAAATGATGTCGAGTGGTACCTCCTCGATTGGGAAACTTTGTCAGATACAAAAGTCAAAATGGAGTCCATGAGAAATCCTTGTCATAAGATTGTTGCCAACACCCCCTCCACCCACACCATGAACCGTCATTCCATCATAAATAAACCTTCCCTTTGGAACCAACAAAAACAAAACTCTTACAAGTCAAAAGATCAAAATCAAATGTCAAAGGCCATTGAATCAAACAAAAGGACAAGTGGACAAATGAAATTAAAATGGATCCCAAAGAAAGATGGATCAAACAAAGACACCAAGTCAAATACAAAATTCAATCACAATGTGGAGCCACAAGACAAGAGGACTCCCACATATAACACATGTCCACCTCCTTCAAAAGGGTCATCAATCAAGGCATATAAAAGTGTTGGTTCCAAATGCCATCCCTCCAAAATCCGTCATCCAACATCCCAAGTTTGGAAAATAAAAAGTGATTAATCCAAACATCCAAACAATCTTTCCACGTCTACCATCGTCTGTCGTAATCCTACATCTTGCCTAAAGTCCAAAAATCCCATGTCATAAATCCGTCACATCTTGGCAGCAACTCTTTACCGCAAGGACTCTCATGGCACTCTATCGCGATGTGCGTATTCTGATAAGGCCAACTCTAGTATCAGAAAGGACCACAATGACATCGATCAGTTGTATACAAGCGCTATGATCCTGACAAGATAGCTACTTCAGACAGGACATTATTGGCATATCATGGCACCAGTCTCTACATCGACATCGTCAGTGAATTCAGAACAGTCAATGGTCATCTAAAGCATCCAGGCTATCTGCAAAATCATAAATACAAAAAAAAAATTGAAAAATGTAAAACATCGTCACCCTGATGAAAACCTGGCAAAAGGTGTCTTGGTGACACAAAAAAATCAAAAGTCAAAAATGGTAAAAGAGAAAAATTTCATCCAATGGTGAAAACACGGCAAAAGCAGGCACCTTGGATAAGTACCATGATGAAAACGGCAAAGCAGTCATGTGTAAAATAAATCGTCTATGGGGACTCTTACACTTGGGGGCAAGTCGTCTCATATCCTAGGCCTTCCTCTTGACATTGGAATCCGACCATTTAATCCATATCATTCCCACCTATCTTGGTCTTGACATAAAACTGGCACACATAAATCATGCTTTGGGAAAACTCTTGACATGTCTATCCTTCGGTCATATACAATTCACGAAACATCATGTCATTGACCGTCATAGTCTTATTGTCCTTGTCCGACATAGTCCTTGAAAATCATATGACAATTCCCTTAGTCTCATGTCTCCCGTCCTTTACCAAGGCCACTTTTCATCCTTTCATGTCTGTCACCTATTTTGGATTTCCCTTGTCAAACGGTCTAAGGGTACTTCATCATCCCATCTAGTCCTAACCGAGTCATTCCAAATGCAATGAGTGCATCATCCAACACATTACTTGACTGCATTCTTGGCCTGACTGTAGACCTCCATACTTTCGTCACATTATCGTCATCGTCCTCACGTTGTTTCGAGATGCGTCCTTCCCACGTCAAACAACGTTGTCATTACTGTCAATTGGTATTCAGCTTGACTAGGGGCACAATCATGTTTGTCCTTGGATTCTCATGTGTAGGCATCAGTCATAGCATTTGTCACGATCCTCTTAAACATCAAAATCCAAAAAAAATCATAAAACGACAAAAAGACAAAAACATCATAAAATTTCCTAAAAAAAGATAAAAACATCATAAAATGTCTTGAAGAAAGACCAAAAACATTATAAAATGTCCTGAAGAAAGACCAAAAACATCATAAAATGTCTTGAAGAAAGACCTAAAATTTGGAAAATGTCGAGAGAAAAACACAAAAACATCCAAATCAATGTCAAAGTCCTAAAATGGAGTCAAAGTCAGTGATGTTAGTCAGTCCATGTCATTGTCGAACTACGTTGTCTCTGTGCATTTGCTACGTAGGCAAGGCCATCGGTCGATGAGTCCCCGAGACATTAGGTCAGTCCTTTTAGGTTGGTCCAAATAAAATCATGACATTTTTTACAATCGTCATAGCGGTCAAATAAGTCAAACATAGTCAAACTCAGACACAAGACAGTCATTTGAAACATCAATATCAAAATTGGTCAAAATTAGACAACACAGTCCAATCAATCATACAGTCAACATCAGTCAACTTGCCAAAACACATTAGTCAAAACAATGTCAATCTCATCACTCTTTGGTCCTCTTCAAGATGTGTCCTTCTTGGAGTTAAGACCTCACATCAAAATGTCCTTTTCCTTTTCGGGGATGTCCTTCACGGCCGATAGGCCACATCCAACATCGTCAACAGATCAAATTGGCAAAACTCTTAAACTGTCAAAACTGTCAAACTGACAAGAATTCAATCTTTGGAAAACAAACATTGGCAAACAAAATAAAATGGCTATTAATCTTTCTAGTCTATCTTGTCTTATCTTTTGACTATCTTGGCTATTTTGTCTTATCTTTTTATTGTCTTTTCTTTGTGGTCATGTTACTAGCTACCTCGAGGATGTCCCATGAAGGATTTAGAGGTGCGATGATGTCTCCCTGGCCTGGCCCTATTTTCTTTGGCCCGATGTCTATGGAAAGTCTTGACAAAAGGCTGAGACAACTTTCATATGAGTATGAGTGGGACATTCCTTATGCAGTGGTACATCTTTTCAAATGGATGACTGCTTACGCACCTTGGTCTCGTCCTTAATAAGCGGTGTTTTGTCCATTTTATTGACCATTTTTACTGCTTGTGATGATTAAAGAGCAATAAATATTATTAAAATCCTATGGCATGTTTTGAAGGTTGGTCTGGGAACTAACATGCATCTTCTTTAGTCTTGTCATCTTCTCACTCATCTCATATAGGCGTTGCATCCATATCATTATCCATATCTTTTGCACTAACATTTCTTTGTCTCTTCATATTCTAGTCTTTCCTCCATTAATTTCGAGCACACTTACATGTTCTTGAACCCTATGCGTCCTCTTTCGAGGGGGCATGTCGTAACCCTCCTCGTCATTTTTCTTCATCTTATTTTGCACTAGGGCATATTTTTGACTTATCTTCTTTACAACGCGACAAGCGGCATTATGAAAAGAGGGGCAAATGTAGACACCTAAAAATGACCTAGGCCTGTGAGCACTATTTTACCACTTTTCGTCCTAGCATAATTATGACACTTTAATTATGTTCCTAACCCATCTTCAACTATTAATTAAATAATTCACAATTATTTAATTAATTCAGGGTCTTCTATTCTTCCTGATTATTAAATAAATAAATCATATTTATTTAATGCGTCACTAATTATCTAAAGTCAACTCATAATTAAATAAAGTTCTCATCTTATTTAATTAATCTTTGTCATTAATGTCCTCTTGATTATCAAATAAATATATTTTAATATATTTACTCAATATGTCACTAATCCCTAAATCCTCTCTTTTAATTAAATAGATTTGCTAATTTATTTAATTAATTAACCACTTCTAAATTAAATAATTATTTTTAATTATTTAATTGTTGTATGTGACACTTCTTTATTTTTAAATAAAACAATTTATTTTAAAAATGTCTCACATAGTTAACTGATTCTTCTTTTAGTAATTAATTTCAAAAATCAATTACTCGTTATCTCACAAAATCCATATTTTGAATTAATTTAATTCAAAATGGAAATATTCTTCTACAAATCAAGTAATTTCTAAAATTACTGATTTTCTAAAATCCCATCTTCTTATCTTCTGATTTTTGTTAATTCCATCTCAACTGTCACATTTATTCTTGATTTAATTTATTTAATTAAATTTTATTCACACATTTGGGCATTTTTCCCTAACCCTAATTGAGAGTTGTCATTTCGAATCTTAACCATTGATTCTAGGGCATTTTCTCAATCTCTCATCTCGTCCATCCATTCAAAATGGCATTTTCTATAAAATGCTATTTTGTTCTCATTTTTGCATTAGACGCATAGACACACAGACACATTAGATACTTATGCACTAACATACTTAGATGTTTTTCATAGCAATTGCAACATTTATTGTCTTTATTTTGTTAAGTCTTGGGCATATTTAGGCATTGTCAATCATAGTCATAGGCTTTAGACATGTGATCAAATCCTTCAAAGCTTGGTGTAGGATTTCATCAAGGTTTGCTCGTACAACGAATCTGAGGGCAACACGTCAACCAGCAAGCTAGAAGGTGTTACAAAAGTGAAGCATGGAAGTCTCGACGGTTTTCAGGTATAATCGTTCTTTGTATTTCCATTGTGTTTTGTAATTACTTTGGGTTTTATTGTCATTCATTGTCTTTGCTAACATCTTTAATCTAACCTAAATTTAACCCTCAGTTATAGATTTCACTCATCAAACTATGATCTAGGTTTAGGAGAACATCTTGAAATCATATGCCTATTTTTACACGATCACAATACAACAAATTGAAGGAAGGTATTCAAACAACTCAAGAAGAAGGTGAAAGTAGTGAGCCCCTTTATAAAGTAAGCCGAAATCCCCTTTTTGACGACAACATGACTGAAGAAGCAAAGGATTCGTTTACTTCTGACAAAGATATGAGAAAAACCTTTGAGGATAGTGAAGATGAACAAGAAGAAGAACGCCACCTTAAAGAAGTCGAGCAAGATCCTAAATTTCTCAGGGCGGTAGAAAAGCTTGTAGCATGTGACAAACAAAAATATTTCCTATTCTTGGCTGACAAAGGAGCCAAATTACCTCATGATTTTGATATTGCGAACATAAAGAGTAATCCTGATGAAACACCCTTCTCGGATTTTGGTACCATGACTAAAACAATTAAAACGTTGGAGGCGAAAGTTAAAGTTCTAGAAGGTGAAGCCACAACAAAGACATACGCTCTTGATGATATTTTTCCATATCCTTTTGATCGACATCTCAACATGATTCTGTTTCCTAAACATTGTGAAATTCCAAAGTTTGATTGTTATAACGGAAAATCGAATCCCATTGACCATATTAGATATTTTCGAAACATGACTTTAGAATTCGCTCATGAGGATACATACTTAATGCATTTGTTCCCATAAAGTCTTGGAAGTCAGTCTATGGAATGGTTATCAAAAATTACACCGCCTGTCAAAACATTTGAGGAATTGATCAACGAGTTCATCTCTCAATATTCATATAACATACAACACCAAATAACATTGATTGATCTATGCAAGGCTAAGCAAAAACCTGGTGAATCGTTCATCACATTTCTTTAGAGATGGAGAAGATTATTCGCTAGGTATCCACGACATGTTCTAGAGAAGGAAAAGATCACTACATTTATAAATAGCTTGGATCAAGAGATGAGTTATCGTCTAAATCTTCATTGTCCTCCCTCTTTCTAGAAAATGATTGAGAATGCAATCACAATCGAAAATGCATTAGTCCAGAGGGGAATAATCAAACTTGATAGAGACAACCCTAGCTCTTCTAATCACCACAATGACAAATCTATGTTTTGGACTCGCAACCAGAATGTGGTGAATGATGGTGTTGTGGATGCACATCATGTCTCAACTAAGCTAGTTGTTCTTAGTGTTCCTCGCAACAACAACTACAACAATGTCAACTCAATCACAAATCAGGGAAACAATTCCCCTCCTCATACAAGGAATAACCAAAATCCAACTTTTATTCCAAATCAGAATAATTCCAACAATCAAGGGTATCGCGGAAACAACAATAACACCTTAGGAAATACATCAAACACGAACCCACCGTGATCTTCATTTTCTCCAATAGAAGAACTTTTACTCCATTGGGGAAATCTCTGGAATCTTCCCTTAAAGACTTGATGGCAAAGAACGTTATTACCCTACTGCCTCAACGTAACTTCGAACCTACTGTAAATCCACCATCATGGAATGATGTGTACTATTTTGAATATCATAGATGTAAACGAATGAATAATTTCCAAGCCTTGAAGAATGCTATTCAAGATTTAATCGACAAAGATATTGTCACAATAGAAGGGAACCAACAATCAAACGAAGACCACCAAGCATTTTGAAACCCTTTGCCCAACTATCAAAAGGGTGAGTCTTCTGGAAAGAATGTGAATCATGTTGATGAGCATATAATCAATCATATCTACACTGATGATGAGCGGGTTAATGTTATAAAAGTCAAAGAGAAGGCAGAGTATCGAGAAGTTAACGTAACAACAAGGGAAAAAGCTAAAGTTGTCCTAAAAGGCGCTCCTTCAAAAATCATTGTGCCACCGCCTCCACATCAATATGATTTAATCAATCAACTTGGAAAAACTTCTGCTCAAATCTCTATCTTAGAACTTCTAAAGATTTCCTCAGCACATAAGGAAATCCTAGACAAAGCCCTCATTGAAACAACTGTATCCGATGATCTGAATGTGGATCAATTCCAAGCCATGGTGGGACATTTATCTTCACCCACATGCCTTTCATTTTCTAAAAAAGATGATGTTTTCATAACACATCCCCATAACTCATCACTATACTTAGAAGTCATGATTCACAAGTTTCGTATCAAACGTGTACTAATAGATGGAGGTGCGGGTTTGAACATATGTACCATGAAATTAATTAGGGCTTTAGGATTTTCTGAGGATTCCATTGATCCCAGAAGAAAGATCACCATTAAAGCCTATGATGATGAGGAAAGAGCATCCAAAGGTTTAATCATGTTACCAATCAGAGTGGGACCCATTATCAAAAATACTTTCTGTCAAGTATTAGACCGTGATCTCGCATACATCTTGTTGGGTCGCCCTTGGATCCACGACATGCAAGCTGTACCATCTACATATCATCAGTGTCTTAAGTTTCTGTATGATGGATAGGAGATCATGATATCAACTGATAATTCTCACAGTCAAACTTGTGCTACTGTCAAAGCTAGCCAAGACACTTTGTTTCCTAACAATCAAGAAGCGACTACTAGCACTTCTCCAAAAATTGATACACAAATCAGTCAAGTAACCAAAAGCTTTGACAAGCAACTACGGTTCAAGGATAATGGAGTAAGAGAATATTCTCTTTGTCTGGCTAATCTTCCTGCGTCACCTCGGTCACATGGACAACCTTCTATAATGCAACATCAAATATCCACAGTGTCAACATCAACAAAATCAATAGCAGAACCAATCACAAAATTCAATGGATAATTTATCAAAGAGAAATTTTTGAGGGAAGATTTTGAGGATAGTGAAATGCTAAAATGGCTCTATAGAGATGAAAATGAAGACGATATAGCTCTAAATTTCAAATTACCAACTAATAAATATGGTAAGGGATACTTAATCATGCAAAAGATGGGCTATGAGGGTAATGGTCCTATCAGAAAAAGAAAAGGAGTAGTTGAGCCTATTGATCCTCCAGGACTTGCTACAAAAGATAAAGCAGGACTAGGCTATGATACTAAATCAAAAGAAACAAAGTCCAAACAATTGAATGATACTGTGCTCACATTACAAGAAAGCTCTAATCCAAAGGAAGCAAGCTTGACAGCAATTCAGAATTTCATTAATAATAATCCTGACATAGACTCTAGAGAATATGAATGGGATACCATCCATAATGATGAATTCTAGAGGGATAAACAGGTTGATGTGATACACAAGTATACGCCTATTCTAATCAAAGGAGAAGGTTTAGGGACCCAACCATACGAATCTGAACTACAGCGCAACTGTGATTCTAGTGATACCAAGTCAGATTTAATCGAACAAGACTATTGTGAGGATAGTACCATCATTGACCTACCTCATACCTCAGATCCTATAGAAATCTCTATTATGACCATAACCATAGCCAATTTTACACGACCAAATGAACCGCTACCACTAATACATCCCGATCTCATTGACTGGAATCTATCTAAACCTCCCAATATACCTTTGTTTCCAACTGATGAATCTATCGTAAACTTCCTTTCAACCAATGATGTAAATGATTGTTCCACTGGTAAATTTTGACACAAGATCCTTAGTCAGGAGGGTGTCAAGTTTCCTAGCTGCAAAAATACAAATCAAAAAGAAAGGTCTGATGGTGAAAACCAGAATCTGGCAATATTAGATCAAACAAAAGATAAAACAAAGAGCGTATCAGATGGTGAAAACCTTTTTAAGGCACCAAATGATGGGATACTTGACACTCTCTCGGGGCACTATCATGAGCGATCGCCTATCTTGATTGAACCTACCAAAGCAGTTAATCTTGAAACTACAGAGAAACCGAGGATTCTATAGTTGGCCGCATCAATGATAGATAAAGAAGAACCTGAGTTCATGGAATTTCTTAGAGAAAATCAAGTCAATTTCGCCTGGTCTTATACAGACATGCCAGGTCTTGATCCCGATCTTATAATGCATCACTTATCCATTAAACCAGGAGCAAAACCTGTAAAACAAAAACTCAGAAAGATGCACCCTCATGTGGCACTACTAGTTAAAGAAGAACTTAAGAAACTCCTTGAAGTGGGATTTATAAGATCAATTGATTATGCAGAATGGATCTCTAACATTGTTCTTGTATCTAAACTTGACAAAAGTGTTCGAGTGTGCACAGACTTCAGAGATCTTAATAAGGCATGTCCTAAAGATGATTTTCCTCTTCCAAGTATTGATACTATAGTTGATCTGACAATTGGCCATTCAATGTATTCACTAATGGATGGTTTTTCTGGTTATAACAAAATCAAAATTGCACCTGAAGACCAGGACAAAACAACTTTCACATGTCCTTGGGGGACCTACTATTGGAATGTCATGCCATTCGGATTGAAGAACGCTGGAGCTACATATCAAAGAGCTATGACTACAATTTTTCACGACATGATGCACACATTCATGGAAGATTATGTCAATGACATACTGGAAAAATCATACATAAGAGAAGGACATCTTGAGATATTATCCAAAATATTTGCAAGGTTGGAAAAGTTCAAAGTTCGCCTCAACCCTAAGAAATGTGTTTTCAGAGTCACATCTGGAAAAATCTTGGGATACATAGTTTTAGCAAAAGGAATTGAAGTAGATCCCACCAAGGTACAAGCAATCATGGAAATGCCTCCACCAAGGAATATTATTCAGTTGAGATCACTACAGGGATGACTTCAATCTATACGAAGATTCATTGCACAACTAGCAGATAAATGCCTACCTTTCACACATCTACTACATAAGAATGTTCATTTCAAATGGGATGATAAGTGTGAAATGGCCTTTCAAAAAATCAAGCAGTATCTAATGAACCCACTCGTTCTTATACCACCAAATCCGGAAAAACCAGTAATCTTATACATTGCTGCCACAAAGACATCTTTGGGGGCATTGTTAGCACAAGAAGAATCTACAGGAAAAGAACATGTAATCTATTATATCAGCCGAACATTAACAGGTCATGAACTCAACCACACTTTCATCGAAAAGGCTTTCCTAGCTGTGGTCTTTGCCTTGCAGAAGTTTCGACACTACATGTTAACGCATACAATCAATCTTGTTGCAAAGATTGATCCACTCAAATATCTATTAAGCAAGGCCACATTAACAAGAAGATTAGAAAAATGGGTCATGATCTTAAGTGAGTTTGATATCCATTATATGGATCACAAAGCAATCAAAGGACAAGCTATTGCTGATCAACTGGCTGAAGCACCCCTACAAACAGAGCATCCAATGCACATTGAATTTCCAGATGCTGACGTCTTCGTGGTAGAATCAAAGCAACCTTGGTCATTATATTTTGATGGCTCCTTTACTCAACATGGATCAGGGATAGGCATACTCTTTGTCACCCCTCAAGGAGATACCATTCCTCGATCATATCGGCTAATGTTTCCCTATACTAATAACATAGCCAAATATGAAGCTTTAATCACTGGACTCAAAATAGCACTGAAATGGAGGATCACAAAATTACAATTTTATGGGGACTCACAGTTAGTCGTTAACCAAATCAATGATGACTATCAGACCAAAGATGAAAAATTGTTGCCATATAAGAAAATGGTCGACGATTTCAAGAAATACTTTGTAGATGTCAAGTTCATTCAAATTCCAAGGCTTGATAACAAGGCAGTTGATGCTATGGACACAATCGCTTCATCGTTACAACTCCCAGAAACTCAAGCTCACTACGAATTTATGGTGGAACAATCATTTACACCTGCTTAGGACACACTTGAAAGCCAAATCATTTGCCACTTAGTAGGATCTGATTCACCCTAGTATGGCAAGATTTATGCCTACCTAAAAGATGACATCTTACCACTTGACCTATCTCGCAACCAAAAACGCAATTTTATTCGTCAATCCTCTCGCTATACACTTATTTCCGACACTCTCTATCACCGCAGTCTTGATGGTACTTTACTTCGGTGTCTTGAACGTGACGAATCTGATAAGGCTTTACAAGAAGTTCATGGTGGCATTTGTGGTACTCATTCAAGTGGACTAACCTTATCCAAGAAATTGATTAGAATGGGTTACTACTGGCCTACAATGGAGAGGGAATCATTCACTTTTGTAACAAAGTGCTCTAAATTTCAGATACATGGAAATCTCATTCATGCACCAGCATAGGAACTACAACCATTTGTACCCACCTGGCCATTCTCTCAATGGGGCTTAGATTTAGTTGGAAAAATCCATCCTTCATCTTCAAATGGGCACTAGTTCATCATCACAACGATAGAGTATTTTACCAAGTGGATTGAGGCAATTCCTCACACTAAGGTCACTAGCAAACAAATCTCATCATTCATACTCAATTATCTCATTTTTCGGTATGGTATTCCCAACTCTATCATCACAGATAATGGATGACCATTCAAGAATCAGGATGTTGACGAACTTTGTGAAAAATTCCATATTCAACACAGATACTCAACACCTTATTATCCACAAGGGAATGGCCAAGCAGAGGCCTCAAAAAAACAATATTGAAAATTTTAAAGAAGACTGTGAATGATGCAGGGAAAGATTGGCATGTTCAACTTAATCTCGCATTGTGGGCCTACAGAACTAGTATCCGCACATAAACAAGAGCAACACCATTTGCTCTTGTCTATGGAGCAGAAGCCATCCTACCCCTAGAGGTTGAGATCCCATCACTTAGAGTATCACTGAAAGGTATCATAACAGATAATGAATACAG
>VDFB02058791.1:0-19810 GCA_007258455.2 Sequoia sempervirens
AAAACCAGAAGCAAAACCGGAAGCAAAATTGGAAGCAAACTTGGAGGCAAAACTGGAAGTAAAAGTGGATGCAAAATAAAAAGCAAAAGTAGAAGCAAAAATGGGTAGAGATGGAAGCAAAACCAGAAGACAAATTGGGCACCAATTTTGGCGCAATTTTTGTCGTTACTTCCCTGCGCTATTTTAGGCGCTAACGAAGGCGCATGATTTTCTAGCGCTAAAATCGGTGGTAATTCCGACGATAACAAACGGCACAAAAGCCGACGCAAAAATGAACGTCAAACTAGCCATGCCTATTTGCGCCGAGTTTAATGCCAGCCAAATTGTTCAACTCATGTGCTCATAATACACTAAAATCTGGCACCAAAGTTGGCACTCATTGCCTATTGTGTTGTTGTGCATCCAGGAAGGAACCATGAAGAGAGAAACCTGTAAATCATAATGTCCTCCTATTAACACCTCAAAAGTGTACTGTTGTGTCAAGTATGATCTCCTAACAACCCCAAATGAAAATCCTCAACAACATCCATAACACCCGATCTCATAGATCAAGTACAACACATGAATCAATGTAACAATTCCAAACATGGATGTAAGCCTCTCTAATCAAGAAGATAAAACTCATAGTAACCATCAACAATAGTGGAAATCATCCCATAAGCCATCTCCTAACAATCCTTGTCAAAGAATGATATCATAAACTCAAATGCATAAGGAGATAACCATGCCATAACATCCCTCAAAGTGAATCCTCTAGAACTAACTATCCATAGCTCAAGATCCATATCTATGAAAGATAAAGAATATAAACTCATGCTAAACCATCCTCAAATGAGTATCCAAAACACCATGAATCAACTCAATCCCATGAGAAAACAAAGCACGAAACATAACACATCTGAAAGATATAATAGGAAAATACATCTCAAATCATAACCTACTAAGTAGACCAAGAGTGGGGAATGAGAATGCTCCTATAGGATAACCAAGTAATCATGACTCACTCCAAGAAAAATCTCCTCTATTGGTCCATAATAGGTGAAAGCTCCTCGGTCTTCCTATTGAAACCTCCAAAGACTAACCATCTCAAGAAAATTTCTCTAATCACAAGAGAACTCCAACCATCACCTACATCTCTAAGTATCCACGAAGCACCTGTAACCAATCAATACATGCCAAAATCCAAATGCAACATAGCACCATCATGAAGTAATCAAGCAAATGATCAATGTACTCAATACAAAGAGAATCACACATGATCAATGTCAAAGCTCCAACCACAAAAATAGGAACCTATCATGACAACATGATCTAACCATCTCCTCCTAGGAGATCACATGCACCATAACATACATCTTGGTCTCAAGAGAATATGTAATATGCCAAACTCTAATCTAGAATCAAGAGTATACCATGACATCATAATAAATATGCTCTAAACCAATACATCATATCTCCAAACACAGGAAGATAACCATACCAATGATGCATCCACGTCACTACCAACAACTCCCACTGAACCATGGTATGATCTTCACATGGCATCATGACAACCATCTCCTCCATGAAGATCATCCAGATCTACACACACTCAACTGCAATGTCAGTAACATACAAGTAAGCCAAGATCTCCAAGCCAAGAAGACACATACAATCGCCATTAAAACATCACAAACCAATCTAACATTGCCAAGTCATCACTATCAAAAGCTCCAAGTAAAAGTGTATAACCAATGAATGTAACAAGCTATCATGAAATCATGATAAAACCACATGCTACAAGTCCCATTTACTGACTAATCAAGTACCCAAATCATCCATCCTCTCAATCTTGAAACAACATACTGGAATGCACAAATTACCATAGACAAGGCCAACTAATGAAATCTGCAACAATAATGAATCAAACCTGGTGGATATAGACATGCCACATCCAAGTCATCCCACTACAACTGAATGAGTGATCAATCCATACAACTGTATAACTCGTGGATCCAGCCACTGAAACATGAAAACTCATCATCACATTAGTAACTAAAAACTGATATATCAAAGAAGATAACCATGTAGACATTAAGACTCAAACACCAAATCAACCACTAATATGATTTTCCAACCATGTCCATAAATGAGTAATCATAGTCTAGGAAACAAATAAGCATCAAGAAGATAATACCAATCTCCTAACATTAAACCATATCACCACCAAACACCACATACATGATCATGTCATGTCAATGCATCAAATTTACCTGCATATCCATGAAACTATAACCATATCCATCGTTGTAGCTACACTCAACTATCACCCATACAAGATTCCAAGTCAAACGATGTCTAACCATGTCCTCAAAACCACAGACAATCTGTGTACCTATCATCATCAAAGTCCCAACTCTGAAAATCACTTGTAAACCTATACCAAGAAGCACTAATGTGATAATTAGTTGTAGAATCATAAATAACATATAAAAACATGTACTCCCTCAAGGTTTCACCTCTTGACTCATTCAGATGCACATACAATCACACCCTAAATCTCAGCCACCTATAAGCGATCAAATAAGTACCAAGCTCAACTTGTTCCTCAAACTAATAAACAATTTGAACCACTTGGCAGTACACTACAAATTCTCTCCAACACCTATTTGAAATCGAAAATTTGATTTTGTATGCAAAAGTTATGATCAAAACCATGCAAACGAGAACATCTGACTTCCAGGCTCCAAAACCATATCAAAATAGAAAAATTAGGGAACCAAATTTGTACCACTGTGTAGTTCTTAGAACCAACTTTCCAACGACTACAAGAAGTCATAAATCTAACATCGTGGGTGAAAGATATGCTTCCGAGAACAAAAACTATCCAATTTGACTATATATGCAAATTATGGCAATTCTCATTCCAAACAAATATTAAAAATTTTACATTTTTTTCAAAGTGGCAGATTTTATTTCTTTTAATATTTTAAAGTCAAATTTCTAATATTAATGGAGAGGGAGGTAGTTAAAAGTCTTTTAAGTAATGTATTTTTAATTATTATTGCTTTCCTTTAAAAAAGGGCTTATACGACCATAAGGTTTAAACAATTAAAAACCTTTAATCAACCAAAAAAGGCTGATGCGTTAATAAAGGTAGTTAAAAATAAATCACAGACTGAGCAGTGATGCGACAGGGCTATGGGACGGGTACGGGTCTGTGGGCCCATTCCTCCACTAATACAATTTTTTTTGTTTGATTTTTCTTTAAAATTTCTCCATGCAATTTTTCTAACTTTAATTTTATTTCTCTTGCAGGGAAAATCCTCAAGAGGGAAAAACCCAACCTCCAAAAGCATCCATACTCCATCATATTATCCAACAATAAGAAAATACAAGAGTTACAATAAATACCTCTAAAGCATCAAGCCCTCCAATGCATTCCCATGTGTCCAAGCATGAATCCACACATCCCATGCCATGCTTCACAAATGCACTCCAAAAAGAGACTCAATAATGACAACTAACCCACTCAGCCCTACCTAAACCACTACACATGTGTTTGCTTTTATAGACACAAGCTCATACAAAATACAACTAGTGGTAAGGTAAAACTATGTACCACAAAGCCATGTGAATACAAAACCACTAACCCCTTATTTAATATTGGGTACTAAGACATCACATTATTTAATATTTCTTCAATATTAAATTATTATCACGTCTCTTATACATTAAATAATAATACAATGTTACAATACATCAAGTGGACCCAAAATAATTACCTAGTGTGATTAACAACACCATCAAGGTGTATCACAACTAAATAATTATTTAATTACAATATATAATAAATCAATTTATGCAATGGTGTAGAACGCCATATCTCAACAGAAACAAGGTTTTAAATGTTGTAAAAGGTAGTTTCAAATGTGCACTAGGACTAATTCACCCAAGGTGGTGAATGAGTCCTAGTGGGGATTTTTTTTAATTTTCAAAAAAAATCAATTGATTTTTATGCTTTTTATGTTGTATGATCTGTAACCTAAGTGCAAAAGCAATTTTCAGATGGTTTTCAATGATTTAAGATGCAAAAATGCAACCTATATACACTTTCGCTAATGCAAAATTTTAAAAAACCCTAAAATGTTAATTAACTAATGCAAAATGCAATACAATGTTAATGCAAGCAAGATCTAGGATGATGATGCACTCCAAATTAGAATAGAAGGTATTATAAATCCACATTCATTAAAATGTAATATAGAAAATTGTCGCCACTTAGGGTTCTAGGACTTAGGGCAACAAGCTTTCTATGCTCCATATTCAAGGATGCCCTAGAGATCTCAATCAAATGATGATAATGGGAGCAAGAGATCTACTAAAGGACTATCCTAGGGTATGTTTAATGATTGAGGAGGGGTTCACCACCAAGTTAGAACTTGGGAAAACAAATGAAATGTAAGATCTAATGACAAAACCTAGTGATGCATGAAACTTGAAAGAATGACCTAGAAATGAGTATAAATCAAAACAAAAAAATAGTAAAATTAGAAATGTGCACCTAGAAAATTGTAGAGGCTTGAATGAAGACTGGAAATGTTGTAAATCCTGAAATTTAGGCCTACTGGGACCAATTCACCAATCTAGGTGAATCATTCCTAGATCTAGGTCTCTGTACAAGAATAGGTTTCTCAAAAAAGGGTATTTGAAATAAAAAATATCAAAATTGACCTAAACTGGGACTCATTCGACCAAGGTGGTGAATGAGTCCAGTTAGGTTTTTCTAGAACTTTAAAATCTAAATCTAGCCTTCAATGTCTACTCTTTCTGTTCCTCCTTATTTTTGGATCTGAAACCCTAATTTTAGGGATGTAGGTGACTTTTTGGTGAAGATTATGACCTTGTAAATGGGGAGACAACTCCAAAAAATTTCTCCAAGATTGTGACCTAATCTTCAATGTTCCTTCAAGTCTTCAAAGCACCTAAATCTAGAATTACACAAAGAGAGAGAGAGAGAGAGAGTTGATTGTTAGGGAAGAGGGGTTTTCTTTGGTCAAATCCCTTGTAGGTAATTAAACCAAATGATGAGACAATGAAATGAAGGCATGAAACATGAAACAAAAAACATGAATCATGGACAATAATACCTTTAATGATGCCTTGTAAATGATTTCTTGTAAATCTACAACTCAACATGAAATAGCCATGATGGATGTAGATCTTGATCTTGACATTAGGAGTAGAATAATGCATGATCCTAGATCTTCAATGCTACATCACAACACTAGATCAACAACATGATTCATGCTTGATATGCTTGAAATGATGATGGATCTTGAATTATTCCAATAATTGATGAAAATTATTCCCTTGAATTCCTTAAAAATGATCTTGCATGCTCTCTAGATGATCTTGTGAAGTCTTGGAATGTGTAACTCTTGAGTTCTTAACTTGATATCATGAATGCTTAATGAAATAATGATTTTAAATCTCATTTATAGAGGCAATCCATCTAATATCTCGTATATTAGATCCCAAAGGCCAACATACATAAAATTTTAACTTAAAACCCAATTTTCTCATTCAAAACCTTGAAACTAGGCCAAATGGGACTCATTCACCAAGTTGGGAAAATGTGTCCCACTTGGATGGCACTCATTCACCCAAAGTGGTGAATGGGTCACATAGGGTCCTTTTTGATTTCTAAAGTATTAGGGAATGGTAAATTAAATTTATTTGTTGATTTTGTCGGTTTGTGATTGAAATATGCCTTGGGATGTAGAATATAGGGTCTTAGGGGCCTATTAATGATGATATTAAGGCCATAAATACAAGAGGGCCCAAAATTCAATGTGAAATGTAAATAAATACATTTTACAACATTAAATTAAGGAAAAATTGGGTCTATTTAGCTAAGAAGAGCCCAAAATCTCATGTGAATGTGTACAACACATTATAACATTAGATTAGGTCCATTTAGTTTACAAGCTCCTAAATTTAATGTGAAGGTGTAAATAAATACACTTTACAACACTAAATTAAGGAAAGGTTGAGTTTATTTAGCTTAGAAGGGCCCAAAACCTAATGTGGATGTGTAAAACACATCACAACACTAGATCAAGGCGATATCAAGTCCAATTTATCATTAATTATTCCCAAATTAAGCAAGGAAGAGGGGGACTCTTTTCTATCATTATAGATGTGAAATTTGCTTTCTTGAACAAAGAATTGGAAGTTTATATGGAATAACCGGAAGGATTTCAGTTGTTAGATAAACCTAATATGGTTTACAAATTGAAGAAGGAATTGTATGGATTGAAGCAAGCTCCTAGAGCTTGGTATGCAAAGTTGGACAAATACTTGATACAACAAGGATTCAATAAGGGTACCACAGATAGTAATATCTACTTTAAGGTTGAGGAAGATCAAATATTGATAGTGATTGTGTATGTTGACATAATATTTGGAGGCAATGAGGCTACATACAAGAAGTTTGCAGAAGAAATTCATAAAGAGTTTAAGATGTCTATGTTTGGGGAGGTGAATTTATTCCTTGGTCTACAAGTCAATCAAACAAATAAAGGAATATTCATTTCACAATCAAAGTATGTTAAAGAGATGTTGAACAAGTTTAGAATGGAAGACTTCAAACTAGTATGTACTCCTATGGTTACTAGTTGCAAACAAGTAAGAATGATGAATCCCCTAAGGCTAATCAGAGCAAGTATAGATCTATGATTGGTGGACTGCTATACATAACTGCTACTATATTGGACATCATGCATGTAGTTTGTCTTGTGGATAGATTTCAAGAAGAACCTAAAGAGACACATGTTATGGTAGTAAAGAGGATATTCATATATTTGAAAGGCACTCCAGATTATGGTTTGTGGTATCCTAAGGATATTGATTTCAAATTGAGTTCTTACATAGATGCAAATTGGGTTGGTTGTGTGGATGACAAGAAAAGTACAAGTGGTGGTGCATTCTTTCTTCGATGTAGATTGGTTTCATGTCTTAGCAAGAAACAATATTATGTTTCTTTATCTACTGTAGAGGCTAAGTATATTGCAGCAACATCTTGTTGTACACAAGTATTACGGATGAGACATACATTGAAGGATATCAGAGTATTCTATGATGAGCCTTTTTTATCTTTTGTGATAATAAAGAAGAAATCAATATTTCAAAGAATCAAGTGATGCATTCAAGAACAAAGTCTATATCAATTAGGTATCACTTTTTGAGAGAGAAGGTTGTAGAGAATGAAGTGAAGCTTGAATATGTACCTACAAAGGATCATATTGCTGACATATTTACTAAGGCTCTTCCTAAGGATAATTTTGAGTATCTTCGGGAGAAGTTGGGGGTTATTGCCCCTCCTTATTTGAACTAGATGCATCATTCAAGTGGATCTATGGATTAATTCCTTGACCGGACTGATGTTGGTGGCTACCTCTCAGGGGGAGTAGGTAGTAACATTGTTGCAATATGGATTTTTCATTATGCAGAGGTTGTTGAGTTGATTGGTGTTCACTCATAAGGGGGATTATTCAAAGCAGTTGTAAGTATCTTCGTTCTAGGTAAAAGGGGGAGAACAATGCAAAATATTTTTTCCTTTGCCATTGATATCAAAGGGGGAGAATAAGACATGTGAAAAAGACAAGTATCAAAGGGGGAGAGAGTGTAATGAGTTAGTTGTGCAAGGGGGAGAAAAGAGAAAAGGAAATAGGAATGTTCAAAGTTGTATGTTGTCTTTGATGGCTTTTCACATCTTGTGTTGCCATCAATGATAAAGGGGGAGATTGTTGCAACTATGAAGGTGTTGTCACTAATTTCAACAAGCTTGTGTTTTCATTTGTGGCATTTGTGTAGTGGTTGAGAGAGATTTTTTCTTTGATTGGTTGCATTATATTTTCATCAATTAAGTTGTTGATGTTAACCTATGGTGTTGCTTTGATAAGATTCTACTTATGGTTTAGATGTCGAGGATATTGAGAAAATTGATAAAATAAGGAAGCAGGGTGTTGCAGAGGTATTATAGTTTGTAGAGGTGTTCTAGTTTTACTTCGCATTTCTTCTAGGTTGAAGATTTGTTTGTGTGGTATGGTTATGTTGGATAGAGGTGTTCAAAGTTTCTATATCCAGAATATTGGCTTCTAGATCAATGGTCAAAGGAAGTTATGTTCACCAATGTGTGAATTGGTTTTGCAGTGTTGCTTATAGAGGCATCTGGGAGAAATGTCTTTGCTCTACATTTATCCACAATTGTTCTTCAGGTCTTGTGATTTTGAAGGTATGTTGATGGTGTTGATCTCTTTCCTACATCAAGAGGATTCATAGTTTGGTGCTCCAAAAAATGGATTTTAGAGTTGCAATGCTTGGCAATGTAGTTTGAATGTACAAGCTACATATGTACATTCTAAAGATGTAAATTGTTGTGAAGGGTTTTGATGAATTTTAGGAGGATAGAGGAATATTCTAGATCGTGATGAAGCATGATATGTGGCTCACAAGCCATCTTTAGATTTGAAAAAGAGTGTAATTCAAAGTTCAATGGTGTTTGCATGGGTAATAGCCAACCTGATTTTTACAGTACATTCAAAGATGTTCAAGCATTAGTGAAGGTGTAGTGTGGCATGCACTAGTAGAATTTGGCAAATAAATGACTATGTGATTAAAAAAATTAGTCACGACAATTAAAAATGACTAAATTCTAGTCATTTGTTGCAACACAACTATAAATGACTAAATAAATGACTAATTTGATTATCGAGTAAATAATTAGTCATTTATTTAGTCACAATCCATTTAAATAGATCATTTAAGGAATCAAGAATCAATAGTGCTATTCACATAGTCCACCATGATTGGTGTTAGGGATCCCTAACTTCAACACATACTCTAACATATTAGCATACATATAGTTTTCTATTGGCGCAATCCTTGAACCTCCTTTAGGTGGAAGTGTTAGTATATATTCCTCTCTCTATATAGAATTGTCCCCCCCTCTATCTGTCTTTCTTTTTCCTAATCTCTCCAAAGATCAATTAAACTATCATATTTTTATATATTAATTTAATTTGTTCTATATAAGAATATACTAAATATTAATTATTAATTATAATAATTTTATATTTATATTTAATAAATTTAATTATAGAATATAATATATAATAATAATATAACCTATATATACTATTAAATATAATAATAAATATAATTATATTATATATAATATAATTTGTATTACTATTATATTAAATATATATAATATATTGATTATATTTTGTATTATATTTATATATTAATTTTTTGTATTATATAAAAAAATAATTATAATAATTTTATATATGTATTTAACATGTCGTAATGTTAAAACCTAAATGTGCTCATTATTAAGATCTTGGCCATAATTTTTATTTTAATAAACATACTTGAAAACCTTCATCGAAACCTTATTTTTCAGGCGTAGCCCACCAAAATGGAGAAGTGAAAGCGATGGCTCCTAATTTATGGTTGCAACCTCTGCCCATTTTTCTGCATCAACAATGTTGATAGTAGGACATGATTTGTGCAGAATCTTGTGGTAAGTCACTTTGCATGGTTTCAATTAATTTTATTTTTCAAATTTGTACACGATTGAGCCATTTTTTTTTGTGTTCTACTACATTCTAAAACAATTATGTTGTTATCTGTTAAATGACGACATTCATTTTTTTGTTTTATTTCAATTTAAGTTTCCTTTGATATATCATTCGCCATTGCTACAAGCAATGAATTTTGTGGAGTCATTGAGTCAATGATTTTGGAGAAATGTATAGTTTCCCATCAATTCAATTCTAGATTTCGTTTTCGTCACTCTTATGTGAAATTTCATACTTGATCAGACTAAAATAGGGCATCTATTCTTTTTTACCCCTTCCATCTAGGTAATGGTAAATTTATTTTGAAATGTGTGAGCAGGAGGTATTTCTTAAGCGACTACAAGGTTTGATAAAGTGGGTATTGGATTGGAGAGCTCAATAGACACTCTGATGTGAAAAATGTGGGATTGTTTGTCATTTTGTTGGATGATTTTTCTGCCAAGATTGGTTCAAAAACTAGGATTTGTATTTGATTCCTTTCGTTTAGATGTCAAACTTCTCATTGAAATACGAGAGCAAGAGGTAATTTAGAATTGGGGATAGGGTTTTATAAAATGGTTGCTAAATCTGAGGGCTTGATAGAAAAGGTCTTGATGTTGATAAATAAGTTTTTTAATATCTAGGCTTTAGTTTTGTGATCTATATTGGTACTGGTACTAAATACCCAACTAATAGTTAAGAAAAAGGGGCATGATAAACCCCATAAGGGTGAAGACTGAGATGCAGAGTTGTCGAAACCCTTCATTATTTGTGTGGCTTTGGAGGTGTGCTGACTGCTATTAGGGAAGCTCCAATTCAAAGTAATTTTAGGCTAGATATTCTTGTCCTTGACCTCCTCATTCCTTTATGTGGTGATCAACATGTTGGTTGGCACAAACAAAAACATTGACCTCTATAGATGCCTCAATTTGATGGGATACTACTTGTTGTTACTACTCATATTTTATGCTCTTCTCTTGATAATCCCTCACACTAAGGAACTACTACACTAATCATGGCAGGAGTAATATTCATATGGTGCACAAGGAAATGCATAACTCTATTGCAATTACACCCTATGTCAACCAAAAACAAATCTTGGTAGCATATACCTGTTGCTCGATATACATCCTCTTTTCTCTCCTTGTTTTTTGACTGGTTAGTTCTGATTACATACACCTACATCCATGTAAATATTTGAGAGTTTCTTGGTGGTGATTTATAGTCATTTTTTTAGTGGCTAATATTTGCCAATTGGCTAATAGTTGAAATTTGGGAATCCAAAATTGGCTAATAGTTTGAGCTATAATGTGACTTGAATCGCCACATTTTTACAAAATTTTATTATGCTCTTATTTAAATCGCCAAAAAAACTATTTTATTAAAAAATTTAACTCAAATTTTCCACAACATTCGATACATGATTAGATCAGATTTTCCTAAATTTTATAAGTTATAGTAGAAATCTATATTAATTTGTCAATAGTATATCATAAATATTAGTTGCTTTAGGACCATATTTCTAATCTTTAGTTTCCACCATTGATTTATAATATAATCTAATGGCCCCTTGTTTTATTCCACGAGGTAAAATATATCCACGATTTGTAATACTCATGGGGCCCATAATTTTGGGTCTCATGAGTATTATAGATTGTGGGTACGTTTTACCTCATAGAGTACAACAAGGGTCGCTAGATCAATAATCTAAAAGAAATTTTAAGCCCCATTAGAATTACAAATCATGGGTACATTTTACCTTGTAGAATACAATGAGGGCCATTATATTATATTTTAAAACAATGATGGCAAGTAAATATTATTGTCTACCCCTTAAACCCATCGATAATTTCCACCCTTTGGCCCCTACTTCTCCATGAGAATTATTTTTAGATTAGATGGATTCACCATCATAATTAATGAATTTTCCTGTTATTTTTCAAGATTCGCCAAAATTTTCTACAAAATTTTAGTGATGTAAAAAAATTGCCAATAAAATTAATATTTTTTCCCAAAAAATTGAATGATTCGCCAATATTTTATCTTTTTGGAGGGGGTTCTTAAAGTTATCATTGGTGATTTAAATGGTATTGGATACTTTAATATTTAATTATTAAAGATGTATCAGATGTCTTGGTAATGTTGACTATAGAACCTACATATGATACTTGCACAATAGGCCTGCTACTTTTATTATGTTTGCTCAACTCTAATTGCTTTGCTCAATTGATTTGAAAAGAGGGACCAATGATTTGTTTATAAAATATTATTATTAAACTTAGGTTTAGACTTGGGAATTATTTTTTGAATATGGTATATGCAAAAGATCTAAACCAAGATTAATGATTCTACAAATTGTTCTTGTAATATTTCCATTTTAGAAGTCCCCTAAATTTTACCTAGTGGAGGACGTACCCAAGCCTCCAATCAACAAGAGAAAGCACAAGCCCACCAAGCTCAAGTAATAGTTATAGCAGTAGTGTTTTATCTTTTTTCATTTTTATGTTTTATTTTTAAATTAAAAATTTTGGGCTAGAGGGTTTGGGGTTCCCAATCTAGATTATGTTTATGCTTTGATTTGTGATATAACATGTTTTGTAGGGCTAGCATCACCCCTGGGAACATTCTCATCATTTTGATTGGACATTGGAAGGGAAATCGAGTTTTTTTCCTAAACAACTTGAATCCAGGCTTCTTCTTGTTACAGGTAACACAAAATATCTACCATTTTAAAGGTTTTTATGTTTCAAAAACATTTTTTGTAGTTTTGTACATTTAGTACTTTTGGGATCAAATTAGTTCTAAATCACTTTCTGGAGAGAAATTAGTCTAACATTGACATACACGATTAGGGGAAAAAAGAAAATGTTTTATTTGTAGGACATAAAAGTGAAGAAACATGTAAGAATTTAATTTTCTTTAGCTTGTGATACCACCTATGTTGTGATGGTAGTTGGCACCATGCTAATTCAAATTCCTTCATATGATGTGATTGATTTGAAAGATTTTTTTATGTCCCAAGATTGAGTAAGAATCTTTTTTCCATTTCACCTATTATAGGTAGCATGTAAGGTTGAATTTAGTCATATTTAGTGCATAATTATATAGTCCTTTTGAGAACCCTTTTAGGTTTTAGCTTATAGAATGTGAGGTGGGGGACTTTATAGGCTTGTTGCACTACCTATGGAGTTTTGATTTATGAATTTGTGATGAGTCCAAATTCTATAAGCTACAGTTACACAAGGGATTTGAACATTTGCATCATGGCTCCTTACCACTTTGGAAAGACATGGTGCATGGGTTTCTTCCCTTCACTAACCCTAAACTCGTTTGCCATAGGATGATCTGGAGCAGTTTCCAATGCATTTGCATATTGCATCAATGTTGCTTCATATTCTCTTGCTTTGAACAATCGATTGCCTTCATCTTTAGCATCATTAGCTTGTGCTAATAATCTTTTTTCCATAAAGTTGGAGTCAGATAGTTGGAAACAAAAAACAATAATTTTAAATATTTACATATATTTTAATTTAGAAAATATGTAGTGGTTTGTTAGGTGATTCATGTGGCTAAAGTTGTTGCAAGCTAAAGTTGACTATTAGTTGTTAAGTGCTCCCAAATCAGGTTTGAGAGTTAATTTCTGATTATTATGAAGTTGGTTAATGATTGTAATTTTCTATTATTACTTTTGTGCAAATAAGACCTGAAAGTGTTTTTTTTCAATCAAGTTTATAGTGTTATTTTATGCATATATGTTATCTATCTTTTCGTATGTTAAAACTATGAATGGTAGATAAAATATCAAGCAAAACATTTTTAGAAATCCTTCAAACAACAAACAGAAAATCAAAAAAATCAGGGGCAATCATTACAATCTTATAGAAGTATTTGATGCCAAAGTCTACCAAATTCCACAATTCCTACAATAACATGATGTTTACCTTTCAATTATGTCAATTATATGCTTTTATACATGATGAAGCCTTGGTTTATGCAATCAATTTTATCAAACTCTGCAAATTGTGCACTACAATAAACAACTCTTTGAGACTACTTTCCACTGCAAAGATCACTTTCCTAGGCACCTCAATGGTTCCCTTCTAGGTCAAGAGACCAATATCCTCTTATAGGGTGTTGATTTTTTGCATAACAATGCCTTGAAGTGTGTCAAGGAATTAAGTGTTTCATTCAAAATCCTTCCTCTAATTCAATAATTTGAATAATTCTTCCTTGCAGCTCACCACTATAGTTTGATTATTTTTCTTCATTTTCTAAGTATATAGTCATCTAACTCTACCCATTTTCTTATCACTTCATTTGTACATCATACTCAAATTTTCAATTGTGTTTTCCTTCTCTTTCATATGGTCATCTAGTGTATTGAAGGAGTTCTTCGAGTCATTACTTACATAATTGACTTGACATTCCAACAACCCTCATAAAAAATTAAAAAATATAAATGACTTTGGAGCTATAAGTCTTTTTAGTGTGAAGCAAATTGTGTTTGTGATATCCTGTTATTGTCACACAACAAATTGTTGTATTTTATTTGAGTAAATAGTACTAATTGAAAGACAAAAATATTTTAAATCACATACAAATTATGTGCTAACATCTTCTTTGCATGAAGGCTACAAGTGAGGCAATATTTAAATTGAAGAAAGACATTAAAGTAGCATTCAACTTTCTTAGGTGGTTGCTTCCATTTTATCACCTTTTGATTAGAATGCCAATGAATTTTTATAGGAGAATGAATTTCCAAGAAAGGGCTAGTTTGGATTTGAAATGATTTTTGAGTTTCATGGTTTTGTGAGGTAGAGAAAATTTCAAATATTATATGTCAAGAAATGGCTCAACATACGCCATTTCATATTCCCAATTGGGCAGGGATCAACCCCCATTTGGAACCATGCCCGATTGGGTGTGGCTAAACACCACTTATACCAACACTTAACTATGTGGCCAAACCCTCTTGCTGATATACAATAGGAATAATTTTGGGTAGCACACATCTTGTGTTAACAATCAATTTGGTATGGAACACCCTTTTGTGGAGAATACAAAAGTGAGATTATTGAGCTTTTAGCATTTATAGGGATAGGGTGATTGTTTGTGTGTTAGGTATAATCCTGAATGGTCGGGATTATTGTTGTTAACAACCAGTGTATATCCCTATAGGAGAATTTACTCATGACAAAGCTTAACCTCCATTTTCTTGACTCTTAACACATGGTGGTTAGTTTTAGCATCTTTGTTTTTCTCTATAGGATTTTTTCTTTAAATTACACTCAAATTTCTTAAGGATTTTCCCAACCTTTATTAAGTTGCAAAATAAGCCAACCTCACATTTTGAGATTGTATGACTGTACAATGGTAACAGGTCACCTTATAGGCTTATTATAGTGAGGGTATTACTTAGGTCATGCTCTTATAAGCAGTCCCCATTACCATTATACTAAACCTTATGGGTTCCCTAATTGCAGTGAGGGAATTACTAGGTCATGCTCTTATGAGCATCCCTATTACCAGTATGCTAGGGTCGTGGGTTCCTTGATTACAATAACGATATTAGAACTTGGTTCTTGGGAGGCATTAAGGTACAACCCCTTGGACTCTAAAGGTTGTAGTTTATATATACATTACATCAAACACTAAAAAATTATCCTACAAAGATTTGTCAAATCCATAATTCCATAATTAATACTGAAAAAGTTGTGTGGCAGAAAATTTAGGAAGTTTTAATGGTTTTGTATAATCTTAAAACCAATGTGATCTCCCCATATGTGGGGCTATGTCTTTCCTTAAGAAGATATTTTTATAGTTAAAACAAATTTTCATCTCATTCAAATAACTCTGAAGTTAGTGAAGGAGTATTTTCTCCATCTTTTGTATGTATGTGAATTTGAAAGATCATTCAATTTGTCAAAAGTGTGAAGTTGACAATCTGAAATATGTCTCTAAAATTCCAATTCTTGAATGCACATTGATTTTTCTTGTGCAAAGGGATGCTCTATTTAGCATATATAACAAACTTGGTGAAAAATTACATTTTATGCTAACTATGCAACCATTACCCTAATTAGGCATAATGACAAAGCTCTTAGAAAATTTATCATGTTTCCGCTGCTCTAATTATGAATACTAAAAAGGTCTTGAGAATATCTCATATGTTAACAATGCAACCATTACCCTAATTAGGTTAATGACAAAGCTCTTAGAAAATTTCTCACGTGTCCACTGCTCTACTTAGGTATAATAATAAAGGTCTCGAGAATATCTCATATATTAACAAATACTGTCTACCTTTAGCATGAACTTTATCAACATTCAAATATTGAATTGCAACTTTGCTTGTATACTGTTAACCAAAAGGAAGAACCTTTAAAATCTAACGGACAAAAGTTTCACCGAGATGATGTGAATATTTAGATCATCAATATTTAAACTGAGCCAAGCTTCACCAAACTAAACAATAGGGAATTTTTATTTTTCTTTATTAATAAATAGTATTATAGCATTTAATGTCAGTATTTTCAAATAAATGAAGATCAATTCCCATAGGACCATAAGGAACAAACTCCTTTCACATTTTTTATAATTTATTATTTGACTCAGCTTGGCTACTTCAAATGCTTTATGATCATGTATCACAAAATATGGATAGGATGCCTTAGGACTTGCTTAGGTGAGCTTTTCCCTTTTTTGTTGTGTAAGTCTTTAATCGATTATTTGTGCACCACTTTGTAGGACCTATATAATATTTAGTGGGATGTAATTTTGAGTATTATTTTTAAAAATAAGATTTCTTTGAGTTTGATTGAAGGTGGATTTTTCTCTTATACAAATTTTAGATGAAGCCTAGTAAACCTATTCTCTTAGAGCTTGCTAATGAAATCTCAAGTTAGCATCCCTAAGAAAGTTAGGACATGCCCCAAATAAATCTACAGATAAGGTAATAGATATAAGTTCTATTGTGTGTGGGAAACTTTAACATAAGTTATATTGTGTGTGGGAAGTATGTTAGTGACATAAAAATCAAACCAGGATTGATATAATGTTCTCAAGTATGAAATAGGGGTTTCCTTTCCTCATCTGTTTAGATTTATTTTTATTTTTCTAAATGCATAGAAATACTATTCACAAATTTAAAGCATTACCATGATTTCAAATTTGATTCTATTGTGATTCAGAAAGAATAATTCTTGCATTGATATGAACTTTATTTATTTTGATTATTCTTATAAGACAATTAAGCCACAGAGAGGCTAAATAAGAAATCCTACTACTAACCAGTGAAGAACACTCTAGTCGCATCTCTTTTTTACCAAGCTTAAAAAACAGTTAAATTATGCATCCATACATAAAACATTATGTATTTTAGCAAATAAACCAATTTTTAATTTACATAAATGATGATTATAGTTAAGAAAAGAGGAGGTGAGTATTCCTTATAGTTAAATATCTCTAAAAAAATAGGTCTTCTAGTAATCTATTGTAAAACTAAGCTTGCATTTCTATGGTATTGTGTTATTAGTCACATCTGCAATAGATTGTTTTGATAAATGATGTTGAATCTAATTCTTGGTATACGGTGTTTCTTACATACAAGTGATTGCAAAAGTGCTAGAAAACAACATGGTTTCATTATGGTGTTATGAATTGCATGAATTCTCCTTAGAAGTAGTACCCTTAGGCAATTAACCTTACAGATCATAGAGGTACATGTGAATTGAAAAGAAAAATCAAAGGGGTCTTGAAAGCTTGTTGTGTTTGTCAGGGAACCTACTAGACACTCACAAAAACTCTTTTGGAAGTACGAAGATTAATATCATTCTAAGGTATCCCAATTTCTAAGCATTTGTGGCTTGTTGTCCAATCTTGTAATAGAAATTGCTTATTTTGTTATTGTCTTGTCATGGTAATATCTATTTTTTCAAAGAACATGTTAAAGTAAGTTACTTATTTTCTTTCTATTACAAAGGGGCAATTTACTTATTGCATTGTTGGGTTTTGTTTGTGTAGACCAAGGTAGGAGATGCAACAAAGAAGAAGTAATGTAGCAATTAGCAATATTAAGCAAGTTTTGATACATTTATTCAAATTTTGAGATGTAAAATCCCATGATGAAATATTAAGGTTGAGCATATTAATTGTGATAGTATTGCAATTTAGGAGTGATTCTCAATGTGAACTAAATTTTCTTCAATTTGCATTTCATGTTTTGTTAGTTAGCTATTGAATTTTCTTCAAGTTGCAAAAACTAAAGCATTGTAACTTAGTTTTCTTAGTCACAACACTGAGAAACACACTTTGTAACACATTTTTCAAAGCAAAGACACATATTTAAGTCTTGTATATGTTGTAAGAACATCTTTTCTCAATAAAATTTTATTGTTTTTCCTTCTTAATAGTTGTTTCATTATGTGGAAATGAATGATTGATTATATTTTTCTGTGTTTTATGTTTAAACCTCAAAAGCATTGTCTCATTTCCAACACTTTTAGGTAGAAATCAGTGAACAAAAATAATTAAATAAACTACCAATTGACTAAATATATTGCCAATTGATAGAAATTAGTGAATAAATATGACTAAATATACTACCAGTTGACAAAAATTAGTGAATAAATATACTACTAATTGACAAAAATTAGTGAATAAATATGACTAAATCAATGACTAAAAATATACTACCAAATTGATCAATCAAAACAACCAATAAATGACTAAAAATGGTTTAGTCATAAATTTGGTTGCATTAAAAATGAATGAAAATTAACTACTAATGGTCATGTGACCAAGCTCAGTGAATAAATATGACTAAATCAATGACTAAATATACTACCAAATTGATTAATCAAAATGACCAAATAAATGACTAAAAATGGTTTAGTCCCAAATTTGGTCGCATTATAAATGACCAACAATCAACTACTAATGGTGGGGGACTTCGGTGGTGCTTGTGGTCCCCATTTGGTCTTTGGCTGTGGTAGAGGCTTTAATGGGGCCTGGCTCCTATTTGGTTGCCTAATGGAGGCTTCGAACCCTGTGAGGGTTTGTTTTTTACTTTCTCTTTGGCCCCTACTCTTTACTGGCTTCATTCTTTTGTTAGGGGGTTTTGTTGTTATTTATATTTCTAAGGGGTTGTGTGGAAGTTGTTTCTTCCCTGACTGGGAGAGATTTACGTTTGTTTATTTGAGGGCTTATGTGAATGTCTCAGCTTCTTCTATGTCTCCATGGAAGAAATATGGTGGCCTCACTTTTTTTCTTCTCTCCTTGTACTCTGTTGTTTATTTTGATCTTCTGGGAAAGGTTCTTGTGCTTTGGATTCCTTTGGAATCTCTTTGGTACATGATCTTCCTAATGTTGGGGTCTGGTTTTCTCTGTTTACATCTTGTGACCTCTGGGTATCTTTGTGGTGAGGGTTATGTTGTCCCTCGCCTTCTTGGTTCCATGGCTTTACTCTTTGTGCTTCATTTTTTGCATCTTTGGGTTACTCTGGTTTTTCCTATAGAGGTGGTCCTATCTTCTATTGAGGGGAGATGGATGTGGTTGGAAGTGACCTTTCTCCTATTGAGGTGGAGCGAGATGCTACTGGTTATGCCTAGAAGTGGTGTTGGGGGGATGATGAAGCCTTTTCTTTTGGCTACAAGGGAGTTGATGATGGCTTTTATGCTTACTTCTTTTCTTTATCTCCTATGGAGGTGGAGATCTTGAAAAGCAAGTTGATCTCAATGGTGCTCACTCTCAAGGATAAGGGATGTTGTGGCTACGGTGGATTGGACGAGCTTGGGTTTCTCTCCTATAAAGGTGGAGAGATTAGCTAGTTTTTGTGGAACACTATTGGAGCCTTGTGCATTTGTGGTGACCTTTCCTATAGAGGTGTAAAGGATATTTTGTTGGGCTCAGTTACTTCTAATGTTGGAGCTTTGTTCTTGATCTATTTTTTTTAGGTTATACTCTTGGGTTTAAGGTCCCTGCTAAAACCTAATTGTACTGGGTTGTGGATCCCTTCAAAATCCATAGTTTTGGGTTTAAGATCCCTGCTGAAACCTTGTTGTAGTGGGTTGTTGGTCCTGTCAAAACCAATGGGTTCAAGATCTATGTTGGGTTTAAGGTCCCTGCCAAAACCTTGTTGTAGTGGGTTGTTGGTCCCGTCAGAACCAATGAGTTCAAGATTCATGTAAAATCTTGGTTCTTTT
>VDFB02058792.1:0-14619 GCA_007258455.2 Sequoia sempervirens
AATGAAAGTTGCACCACTTTGCAACTTTGCACTGCTTGCATTTGACAATTTTTTCCTTAACTGAAATCTCTCCACCATAGGAAAACACATTCAAGATACAAAAATTGAGAGAGGTTATTGTAGAGGGGCACAAAAAAATCCTATCAGCTTAGAAGAGAAGTTTCTAAGCATTACAGTGTATGAGTAACATCATGTTGAAGTTTGCAGTCATTTTGCACTTTAGGCTCTTAAGAGATTCAGTTGGTTGAACATAGCTCATAATGATTTAATGTGTTTGGGGGAAAAATAGGATGATGGCTAGCGTAAAAATACCCACTTAGATGAGTTGGAATAGTTAGTTTGGTCACATGAGTTGTAGAACAAAATTTGCACCACTTTATAACTTTGCACTACTTGCATTTGACAACTTTTCCCCAAGCAAAATCTTTCTACCATAGGAAAATGTCTCTGAGATAGAAAAAATTAAGAGAATTTATTGTAGAGGGGCACAACACAATCTCATAGGCTCAGATGAAAATTTTTTAAGCGTCACAAAGTATAAGTAACATCATGCTCAAGTTTGCAACCATTTTGCACTTCAGACTATTAAAGGATTCAACCAGTTGAACATAGCTCGGAGCGATTCGACACATTTGGGTGTGAGAAAGACCATTCATAGTGTAAATTTACCCACTCGGATGTGTTAGAATATTTATTTTGGTCACACGAGTTGCAGAACAAAAGTTTCACCACTTTGTAACTTTGCACTACTTGCATTTGACAACGTTTTTCACAGGAGAAATCTCGCTACCATAGGAAAATGCCTCTGAGATAGAAAAATCGATAGAGGTTATTGTAGAGGGGCTCAAAAAATCTCATAGGCTCAGATGAGAAGTTTCTAAGCATCACAGTGTCTAAGTAACATTATTCTAAAGTTTGTAGCCTTTTGCACTTTAGACTCTTAAGGGATTTAGCCAATTGAACGTAGCTCAGAGTGATTCAGCACGTTTGGGTGTGAAAGAGGACCATTCCTAGTGTAAACATACCAACTCAGATGTGCTGGAATAGTTATTTTGGTCACATGAATTGTAGAACGAAAGTTGCACCACTTTGCAAATTTTTACTACTTGCATTTGACAATTTTTTCCCTAAGCAAAATCTCACCACCATAGGAAAAACACCTCCAATATATCAAAAATAGAGAGAGGTTATTGTAGAGGGGCTTAACATGATCCCATAGGCTTAGATGAGAAGTTTCTGAGCATCACGGTGTTTGAGAAATATCATGCTGAAGTTTGCAGCCATTTTGTAGTTCGAACTCTTAAGGGATTCAACCAGTTGAACATAGTTTAGAGTGATTCGTCATGCTTGGGTGTGAAACAGGAACATGCCTAGCATAAATGTACCCACTCGAATGCATTGGAATAGTTATTTTAGTCACATGAGTTGTAGAACAAAAGTTGCACCACTTTGCAACTTTTTCCCCAAGAAAAATCTTGCCATCACAGGAAAACACCTCGAAGATAGTGAAAAACAAGAGAGTTTATTGTAGAGGGACTCAACATGATCCCATAGGCTCAAATGAAAAGTTTCTAAGCACCACGGTGTCTGAGTAACGTCATGTTGAATTTTGCAGCCATTTTACACTTCAGACTCTTAAGGGATTCAACCAATTTAACATAGCTCAGAGTGATTCAACGCGTTTGGGTGTGAGATCAGATCTTGTCTAGCATAAAAATACCCACTCAGACATGTTGGAATAGTTATTCTAGTCACACAAGTTGTAGAACGAAAGTTGTACCACTTTACATCTTTGCACTACTTGCATTTGACAACTTTTTCCCCAAAAAAAATCTCACCACCACAAAAAAATTCCTCTGAGATAGGGAAAATTGATAGAGGTTATTGTAGAGGGGCTCAACATGATCCCATAGGCTTAGACAAGAATATTCTAAGCATCATGGTGTCCGAGTAATGTCATGCTGAAGTGTGCAGCCATTTTGCACTTCAGACTCTTATGAGATTTAGTTGATTTAATGTAGCTCGAAGCGATTTGACACATTTGGGTGCGAAATAGGACTATTCCTAGCATAGACATACCCACTCAAACATGTTGGAATAGTTATTTTGGTCACATGAGTTGCAGAATGAAAGTTGCACCACTTTGCAACTTTGCACTATTTGCATTTAACAACTTTTTCCCCAAGCAAAATCTCACCACCACAGAAAAATGCTTCCGAGATAGGGAAAATCGATAGAGTTTATTGTAGAGGGGTTCAACACAATCTCATAGACTTAGACAAGAATTTTTTAAGCATCATGATGTCCGAGTAATGTCATGCTGAAGTTTGCAGCCATTTTGCACTTCATACTCTTAAGGGATTCAGCTGGTTGAACGTAGCTCAGAGCAATTTGACGGATTTGGGTGCAAAAGAGGACCATGCCTAGCACAAATGTACCCACTCAGATGCCTTGGAACATTTATTTTGGTCACACAAGTTCAACTTCCCTTTACATCAAAAATGCAACATTGCATAACAACTTTTTGCAACTTTTTTTTGCAAAATGACAACTTTTCACAACTTATTACCAAGTGACTCAAAAACATGAAAAAATATGACAAGTGGTCTTAAAATACCTTACTACATTAGATTAACACAAAACCAAACAAAAATTAACACATAACCTTCTTTTACATCATGAATCCTATGGTGCCTTGCACTACAATGTGAATTGTTTCTACAATGCAAGCTATGGATATGAGATTGATGAATCTATTCATGATGGTAAGATAGAGATGAGGATATGATTCTACAATGAAGTAGCTGCAAATACAATGCTAGGGAGATTGCTATGCTATGCTAATGAGAATGCAATGATAATGATAATTCTAATGCTATGATGATGATGATGTAAATACAAAGTGATGTAAGGGAGAATGGATTTCACCTATAACGACACAATTCAGATTAGTGGAAACAACAATCAGGTCCAAAACTTCTTCCCTTGACTCCTTTTCAATACAACTTTTCCTTTAGCTTGTAAGGTAGCAAACTTGGTTTTTCCAACTTTTGTCACAACCACCTTTACAAATATAGAGACTCTTCATATATTTGAGTCCCCTTTTAGGCCTTCTCTAACATGTCTCAAAACCAATCAAGGTTTCTTTGGAGAAAAAATCTCAAATTTCAGTTTCTTCCCTATCCTAAAAGACCAATTAGGACTATTTTCAAAGAAACTACTCTTCAAACTCTCCACCAACCCAAGACAACTGCTCAAACCTTCTAGACAGTCTATAAAAGGCCACTTTCAAAAAAATTTAGGGCTCCAAACTCTTTTTCCATCGCTGATCTAAGAAACCCTTGTTTTCACCATTTAATGGTAGGGTTTATTCAGAATCCACTTTCCCAATATATTTCAAACTTTCCACCACCTTGGATACTCTTCAAATGGTTTGTCCACACTAAAGGAACCTTCCTAAAACCTTCACTCAAAACCTTCCTTCAAACTCACCCTCAAAACCTCACATTTCATGCACTAAATCATTATTTTCTTCGGGACAGTCATACATATACACTAGAAACACCTCACTAAGTCTCATTTCAATGTACTACCATGCTAACCCTACTTTCCTATGCCAATTACATGTACTTACAAGGATCATAGCATGTGGAATGAGCTTCTATTCCATTTTAAGACTTCAAAATAACAAACCTAAGTTAACAAACCAGTCACTAAAAGTTGATGATAAATCATATGTAACTCAATTCCCTAGCCTCCAAATAGATTCAAGACATATCCAAGGTCAATATCCAACCTTTGAAAAAGTTTTTTGAGCAAGGGATTACTGTACAGGCTCATACAAGTTCTTGCAACATAGATGTTTACACAAGAATACTGAATTTGGAGTCAAAACATAGACATATTATTGATTCTTCTTTTCAAAATGTTCCAACCAACCTTATCATCATTGGAGGACAAGTATTTGTACATTTCTTCCAAAAAATCCCTCCAAAAATTGACTCATCACCTTAAAAATTCCCTTTGACTCTTGAGTTTCCTCAACTTTGCAATTTTGCAATTACAAACTTAACTTTTGTCCATTTTAGCAATTTTGTCATTTTGGACTCCAAGACCTTTACACACCACTATAATGACTCAAAATATTATTTGATGGTCAAACATGACCATATCTACCATAACCTACAACTTGACCCAACAAGCCTTATTTACATATCATGCTCTTTTGAGCATTTTTACAACATTTTCAACATTGTTTTCAAGAATGAACTCTAAATACATTCAAGTTACCTATGAGGCCTTATTGACACACAAAAATGACCTTAAACTCCTAACAAAACCTAGAACTCTTCATGTTGATCAATTTCAAAAGAAATCAATAGGGTGCTCCTACACCACAAAGGCGTGCTTTTGGATAATTGATATGAGATTTAAGTAGCATGTAAGTATGATAACACTTGTGCATGTTAAAAATGGAGGTGATTAGCTTCCTTTTATAGGCTAAGTGGTGCAGGGGCACCAAGGTTATTGTGCAAACTTGGTTAAGTTGAGTCTAAATTTGGTATTTAGGTGTTAGAGTCTTGTTTGCCATTCAATAAGGTCATATTAGACCAATTTATAATGTAATAAGTCATTTTTGTTAGTTTTGGGCTCATTTAGGAGTTCATGTTGCACAGTTGTCAAAATGATGTGAAATTGCCAAAGTGCAATGTTGAAAAGTTGCAAAAATGCGAACTACGAAGGAAAATAGTCACTATGGCTTGGTGGAATCAGTCCATTATGATAAAACTAGGTGTAGTTGTTGAGGTTTGGAGTAGGGTAGATCATTTGTGAGTGTGTGAATGATGCCCTATTTATCAAATTTGTGCAATTTTGGTGAAATTTGATGGTTTAAGGTGGGTAATTGTAGTAAACCCTTGGGGAAGCAAATTTTGAGGATATTTTAAGCTTCATTCCTCAACCCTCTATGTTATACCATCTAACTTCAACCCTCTACCCTCCACCCTCAACCTGAACCTCCTAACTCCTAAACCCTAAACCTAAACCGCCTCCTCTAACCCTCTACTCCTCAACCCTAAAACCCTCAACCTCTCTTCTCCCACCCTCTACACCAACCCTTCAAACTCAAACCCCTAAACCCTCGACCAACCCTACACCCTCACCACCAAAACCATAAACCCTAAACTGTAAAACCTAAAACCTCTAAAACCCTTAATCCCCCACCTCCCTCTTCAACCCCATAACCTTTACTTCTACTCCTCAACCTCTCAACCCTCTACCCTCTACACTCAACCCTAAAACCCTCTTGCTCTCTCTGTCTCTATCTCTAAACCCTCAACCCCCCTCTCTCTCTATCGATGTAACGCCTGACGTGAAAACCTCAGAGAACACACAAAAAGCAATTTTTTTTTTTTTAAACAATTAAGTTAAACATACAATACATTAATCATAATCACATAACATATTACATCACATTATCACACTTAGTTCTCTGGGGTACGCGAGGTTACATTGCAACCACAAAATGGAAATAAAAGATAATGATAAACCACGTAACCAATTATAATATAATAACCATGAATAAATGTACATCCATGAACCAAGAGCAAAAATACTAAGATGCCACATAATACAATCATATGATTCTCATCAAATAAAAATACATAGAATCCTAACTATTACATCATTGTTATAATGTTACATTACAATCTTTTGATATAAGAATTACAATGAATTTCCCAAACAAGTGGGATGATACAATTTACAATGAATTTTGAATAACAAAGTGAGCACTGGTACAACTCCAACTGTGGAAATGCTGCGAACAAAGGATGATGATGGGGAACCCAATGGGTGCGGAGCACGTTCCACCCAACCATGTGAATTATAGATAACTCACCCCCGTGCTCAGAGGTGACAATGAAGTTAACCCGACCATGTTTGTCAAACCGACTCCATGAACAATAAAGTACAAACTCAAATACAACTCAGAGACTACAATGACATAACCAACAACATTCACAAGTCAATCATACTAAAATAAAGCTATGAACTTATCACAATAAAACCAAGCAATCCCAATTAACAAGTCACCAACGAACATTCATAAATCGTTATCACAAGAATCTAAACCAACAATAAGAGTACAAGACCAAAGAGAACTGATATAACATCCAAAATCCAAAATACATTTCCAGAGGCAATAAGCAACAAGGCAACTGGGTGTCTAGTGGAGAGTGTCATCGCATAGCTCTCATGGGATCTCCTGGCTCTTCCTCCAACATGAGGCGCCGACACCCATCTATGGATCTCCTGGCTCTTCCTCCTACTTGAGGCACCGACACCATAGGGTAGCTCATGTAGAGTCAATAACCTCTCATGAAGACGAGATTATGACTTTGCTGACCACGGCCTTCTCAATCTATCATTAGTCTATGATATCCCTAATACATAGACGAGGAATCCATTTTTTTTATTATCTTGTGTGTTTTACTACCCATCCCCCCTAATTCTATTTTTTTAGGTTATCACTTGTTTAACTACTCTCACGTGGGTTCTCCTATGCACTTCCTCTTAACCGAGGCACCAGCCCCCACGAAGAGCCACTCTCCCTAAGACCCCTAACATAAAACTGAAATAAGACAAGGGTTGAACCTCAACAAATAAAACATGATACCAAAACATGAACATGCGAAGCATTAACCCTCTTGCAACAACTTAGAACCAAAAAGTCTTAACAACCGTTCAACCCTTCCAAACATGAACCATAAGTTTTCAACTCCAAGGAAGAAATTCAAGACGAGAATAACATTCAAAAATAAACAAGCCTCTGGAACAAAGTTTCACAATCAACAACTGGGTTCCCACATCGACATCAAAGCCAACACAATAATAGAATGTAATTACACATAATTTGATGATCTCAAAACACCATATCAACTTTACTCAAAGCAGTTAAGAAAAGAAGCTCTACAGTTTTCTCAAGATCAATTATTAAATTCATAGAAAACAAGGAACAATTGATATATATAAATAATACATTAAATTTTATTATAATAAAATCATTAACATTCTATTTCCAAAGACAATTATATTTCTATTAAAAGAAACCATTTACTTTTACAATCTCTTCATTGCATATGTAAAAAAAATACATTATAATCTATCATATATTTTTATATCTAAAATTAAACACACACACACACACACACACACACACATATATATATATATCAATTTTCATAAATTAAATTTAAACTGAAATAAATAAATAAAAATAGATTATATATATGTTTCAATTTTCAGTAAATTAAATTTAAACTAAGGATAGTAAAATTAAAATTAGAATAAAATAAACTTGAAATTGGTGGCGAAAACTCAATTTCATCCTTCGTCGTAGTCTCCTTTGTATGGATCTTCAGTCAGCCCTTCAGGGATTCACGATAAGCAGTCCCGGAGACGCTGTAAATGCATAACCAAGGCTATCGCGCATAGCAGTCTTTAAGACTACTATGCGGCAGTCATATCACCGCACCAGGGAACGGGGGGTATGGCCAGTCCATCCCTCCCAACCCTTTATAAAGTTTTATATATATATATATATATATTTTAAATTTTCATTGTCTTAAATATCAATTCTGTCCTTAATAGGTACGGACGCCGATGCAGTTCGGCTCTAAAATAAAAATAAAAAAAATACAGTTTTTAGATATAACTCAACTAAAAATATAAACCTCAATCGAATTCCATATAATATATACATATATATTTGTATATCCATCAATAAACAGGGCATTGAATAAATTAAAATTTTCTGAGAAGGAATAAAATTTCCTCAACAAATATACAGAGATACACATGGTTTTTTTAATTAAATACTATTTGCTCTCATAATCTGAAATCCATTTTTTTGCAAAAGAGAGGAATATTATATTAAATCCCAAAATTTTAAGAATCGGTTTAACTATGGTGATCTAATGGCTTCAAAGAAAGAACCGATTTTTCTCAGAACCATGTTTTAATGAAGATCTCAGGACATTCAAAACAATAGAACTTTAAAAAAAAAACAACAGATTTTTTTTCCAATTATTTCAAACAACATTTTTTCCCAAATCACCTTGAAAACCCGTGCATTTTCCAGTAAAATTACTTGAAAACCCATTTTCCCAATTACATGAAAAACCAAGATTTTTCCCAAATTACTTGAAAACTTAGATTTTTTCCTCCAATTACATGAAAAACCTGATTTCTTTTCCTCTAAATTACTTGAAAACTTAGATTATTTTCTTACCTAAACAAGGATTTCATTGGAATTTTAAACAATTAAGGAGAGAGTGGATTTTGGAACCTGACTCGCTTTTGTTAGGGCTGACCAGTTCAGCTTTTTTTGCTCTCGATTTCTGCTTTCGATAGATCTCCACTACTAAACTTTAACCAAGATAATTTGAAATAAACCTGTAAACGAAACACTTCAGTAAAGAAGAATCCTCCTTCCTCTTTTTCCAAACTCTTCATATTTCCTCCCACCGCGAATATATTTTTAATTAGATTTAACATTACGATTTTTCATTTGTCCCTCACATCTTTTAGACTCCTTTTCATTTTTTTTCTTTTGTTTGTTTGAACTGGTTTAAGTCGGATGAGTTCATGCAAAAATTTTAAATTTATTTATTTTATTATTATCTTCAACCCGGTAATTTATTTACATTAACAATACACAATTTAATATTTAATTAACATTTAATAAAATACATGACTTTTCAAATAAATAAACATTTAAATATTTAAATACAATTTAATCTAATATTTTAATGAACAATTTTTAAATCGAATACACCACAACATATAAAATACCAACATTAATTATAGAGGACATAACACAACCACAACCAAAAAAATGACAACTACAAAACATACAATACCATTCAAACAAGACGGTCTGACATCATGGAACGGGATGACTTCATTGTCACCTATGTTTCAACTTTGTACCGTTGGGTTATTTTTGCTCGCCCTGTCCTAGTAAAGCAGGTGGAATCGAGACTATGTACCTACAATACCTACATACAAACGAAGTCGTGTACATGTGCATATATATATAAAATCAAAGCATTGTATTGTGAGAAGGAATCACAGCGTAACAGAGCACTCGCAATGAGTGATGCTACACTATCCTTCATCACATCTATCCTAACAATTATAATATGATTGATAAAATGACATTTCTAAACTAACAATTCATCTCATGACATAATTTATTAAATCACTGCATCATAATATAATTATGAAAATCAACTAACATCACCAACCACGATGTCATATGAAATAATCATGTCCACAAATGGAGTAGCAGCATCATCAAATGTCTAACTAACCAATCACACAAAACAGTACCATCATAGTATCAATGTATCAAATCAAAGCATAAAAATAATGAGTCCAACTAGCAATTAGGAGGGTTATTACATCCCCCCCATGAATCTGGCTTACTTCTGGAAGACAGTAAACAAGTAAGGGTAGGATTCTCTGATACGGGAAGCATCCTCCCATGTCGCTGAAGTCTTATCATTGGGATCCCACTGGACCCTCACCTACTCAATATCCCTGCCTCTGAGAATGAGTCTCCTGTGCTGCACCACGGCCACGGGCTCTAGAGCTAGCTGCCCATCCTCGACCTGTAGAGCATTCCAATCAAGTACATGAGTAACATCAGGAAAATAAGGCCTAAGAACAGAAACATGAAACACATCATGAATCCGTGACAGATTGGGTGGCAAGGCCAGGCGATAGGCAACAGGACCAATACGCTCTAACACCTCGAACGGACCCACCCAAGGTAGGTTGCAGGCTTGGAACCCTTTCCATAGCAGAATGGGGCTCTTCTGGGGATGGCTTCGAAAAGTACTCAATCCCTACAATAAGCTGCCCGATCAACTACGTATTGCATTAACAAACTTCTTCTGCCTGTCCTGCGCTGCTACAAGATGCTCTCGGATGCGAGCTACCTGCTGCTCCATATCATGAAGCATCTCAGGTCCAAGAAGAACTCTGTCCTCCAATCGATCCCAGCTCAAAGGGGTACGACAAGGACGACCATATAAAGCCTGGAATGGAGCCATGCCAATCGAGCTATGATAACCATTGTTATAGGCAAACTCAACCAAATGCAGATAATCTTCCCAACGAGATTGTTGGTCCATGACATACATGCGAAGCATATCCTCAAGCACCTAATTAACTCTCTCAGTTTGACCATCTGTCTCAGGATGGTAGGCAGAACTAAAATTCAACTTAGTCCCTAAGGACCGCTACAAAGATGTCCATAACACAGATGTGAATACCGGATCTCTGTCAGAAATAATTGTGCACAGTATCCCATGTAATCAAACAATATCTTCCATGAACACCCTAGCCACCACAGAAGTAGTATAGGAAGACCGAATGGGAGAGAAATGGGCTACCTTGGTCAACCTGTCAACAGTGACCATGATAGCGTCGTGTCGCCTGGAAGACATAGGCAAGCCGACAATAAAATCCATAGAAATGATGTACCACTTCCACTCCAGAACAAGGTGAGGCTGCAACAAACCTGTCGGATGATGATGCTCGGCCTTAACTCTCTGACATTCTAGACACCTAGCCACAAAATCAGCAATGTCACACTTCATCCCTGCCCAAAAATATAGTGAGCGAAGATCAGCGTACATCTTCTTAACTCCTAGGTGTGCCAAATAAGGAGCTCTATGAGCTTCAGTCAGGATTAGGGTGCGAAGACCCTCTACAGGAGGTACATACATTCAGCCTCCATAATGCAAAACACTATCTGAATCCATAGAGTAACTAGAAAATTTTCCTTCCAATGCTCTACCCGACTCAATCTCTGATTTCACTACTTGATACCAATCATCTAAAGAAAGAGCTGCAAGGATCTGACTCTTCAAATCAACTTCAAGAGCCACAATAGAAATCTCATGCTTGCATCTACTCAATGCATCTACCACCACATTCTCTTTGCCCTGAATATACTTCACTTCAAAATCATATTCGCACAAGAATTCCATCCACCTTCTCTGCCTTGCATTCAGGTTCGGCTGCGTAAATATGTATTGCAGACTACGATGATCTGTATGCAACTTGAATTCATGACCAAGGAGAAAGTGTCGCCACCTTACTAAGGCATGCACAACTTTGGCTAACTCCAAGTCATGAGTAGGGTAATTGAGTTCATGATCCTTAAGCTTTCGTGATTCATAAGCAATCACTCACCCTTCCTACATCAACATAGCCCCTAAGCCTTCCAAAGAAGCATCAGTACACACAACAAAATCACCTAATGGATCAGGAATTGCTAAGATTGGAGCACTAGTCAGCTTGTCCTTCAGAGTCTGGAAAGCTAACTGACATTGTTCGGACCAAAGAAACTTCTTTCCCTTCCTCTGCAAGGAGGTGATAGGATGAGCCAACCTAGAAAATCCTTGGAAAAAACGCCTATAGTATCCTACAAGTTCCATGAAGCTGCGAATTTTTGAGACATTTGTGGGTGTGGGCCAATCCACAATAGCCTAGATCTTTGCAAGATCAACCAAAATTCCCTCACCAAAAATCACATGGCCCAAATACTAAACTTCAGTCTTATAGAATTCACATTTCTTGAGATTGGAAAACAACTGATTACTCCTTAAGCACTGCAACACCTGTTTTAGATGTTCCTCATGTTCCTCCATAGACCTAGAATAAATCAGAATGTCATCGAGAAACACAAGGATGAATCTATCCAAGTATGTTCGGAACACTCCATTCATTAGGCTCATAAAGACTGAAGGTGCATTTGTCAACCCGAACGACATCACAATGAACTCGTAATGTTTGTATCAAGTATGAAATGTTGTTTTGTGAATACATGGATCTGCAATCCTCAACTGATGATATCCTGATTTGAGATCAATCTTAGAGAACACCTTTTCCCCTTTTATCTGATTGAAAAGATCATCAATTCTGGGTAATGGATATCGGTTCTTCACCGTTACCTTGTTCAACTACCTGTAGTCAATACACAAGCGAAGAGAACCATCCTTCTTCTTCACAAAAATCACAGGTGCTCCCCAAGGAGAAACACTTGGGCAGATAAAGCCCTTAGCCAACAACTCTTCCAGCTACAAATGGAGTTCCTGAAGTTCCTGCATTGTCATCCAATATGGAGCTCAAGATATTGGCTCAGCTCTAGGTACTAGGTCAATCCTGAAGTTTATATCTCGCTTTGGCGGCATACCAGGTATCTCTTATGGAAACACATCAAAAAACTCCTTAAGGAGAGGGTATTGCTCCAATGACACCCCTTGACTATCCTCTGACTCCAAGTCACTCAAAGATACAACAAAGAGCTAACAACCCTATCGAAAGTACCTTTTGAGCTGCATGGCAGAGATCATTCGCAAAGAAATGGGTTTTTGAACACCCACGATTTCCACCTCCTTTCTGGAATCATCAAAGCACCGCACCGCTTTACGGTGACAATCAGTTATAGCATGGTGTGCACTCAACCAGTCCATGCCCAAGACGACATCATATGAGCTGAGTGGTAGGATTCTGAGATTTACTTTAGTTGACAAAGCCCCTATACTCAAGCTACAATCCTGCACAAGCTTCTCTACAACAAGCTTTGACCCTGAAGCCAATTCAACTTGCCATTTCTCACCTTGACTAGTTGCCACTAGTCCACATTGCTCAACCACTAAAGGAGATATAAAGGAATCAGATGCACCAGAATCAAAAAGTATAGAAATGCTAGAATCATGTAGCTTTTGGGGGTCTACCGATGATGGTACTGCGGTGGTGCGCACGCCCGTTATCACTACAAAAGTACATGATTATATACGCATCGCCTGTTATCAGGCTCGGTCAGGCTCGGTTAAGGCACGAGTTATGTGGGACGCAATGCGGCGACGGTATTGCTTTTGCTGCCCACAAGGTAACGCGATTGCCTGCAAAACCTCCACCCACGATGGAGCATTTGACTGCTGAAAGCTCCCTCAACTCAGCACTGACTGGATACTAGGTGCAAGCTGTGCAAAACGTTCCTTCCGAACTTGGTTTCTGTTCTTGTTTCGATCCTTTCAAAACTACGAATTGCCACTCTGAGGAGATTGGAAGTTCTTCTGTCTTGACTGCTGTTGCTGAGGCTGCTGCTGCTGATGACCCCCTTTCGAGGGTTGAAACCTGTTCTGGAAGATCCTGCTCCCTAAGACTGACCCCCATGAGTGCTAAAACCCTGAGTAGGTGCACTGCCAATCTGCACTCCAATGTGGCCACCCAAGGCCATGGCCAAATTCTCCTCCACCAAACGAGCCTTCTCAGCTGCCATTTCCATTGTCTTCGGCTCGAAGACTCGCACTCCCCCACTAATGCGGGCATTAAGGCCCCGAACAAAGTGTTGAACCAACATGCCTTCATCGTGGCTAATCCCTGCATACTGCTTCAACTCATAGAAGCGCCGCTCATACTGTTCCACTGACATAGACAACTGCTTGAGATCATGAAACTCGTCAGCCCTACACTGCCTCCAATGGTCTGAGAGAAAACAAGCCTTGAACCTATCCAAGAACAATTCCCAGGTGACCATACTGATATCAAGGTGTAATTTTTGTTCCTCAAGGCGCCACCAAGTAGATGCGAAGCCTCGCAAATGCATAACCACGCACCGAGCCTTGGTATTGCCACCATAAGGGTGCATGGCGAAGCAACGATCTAAGTCAATTAGCCAAGTTTCGGCTTCTACTCCACCTCCCGAACCATCAAATGTCGGTGGGTGAGCTCTCAACAAATCCCTCATATGGCCTACTAAGACTGCATCCTGATTAGAAGTTATTTCCCTCTGCCTCGGTGACCTTTCTCTTTCTCTTTCAATCCGTGGCTCCTCCTCTGGCCTGGGTCCCAAACAAGCCAAAATTTCTCCAAGAATATGCTGTAATGAACCGTCTAATCCAGGATGTCCTGGGTTCTGACCACCTGATGGATTATTGTGAAGACTCGGCTGTTCCTCATGCTCAGAACCATGAGAACTGGGAACTGAGGGACTTCGCCGACTTGCTCCATGACAAGCACCACGGCCTCTTGCTCGGCCACGTCCTCTACCTCGAGGCATATTTTTGCACAACAAGATAAAGGTACAAATAAGCTCAAGAGTTCAAACGTGAGGTTACTTAATGGACCTAACTACCCAGAGACCCCAGCGTTTGCAAACCTTAGCTCTGATACCAAGTTGTAACGCCCGTCGTGCAAACCCCAGAGAACACACAAAAGCAAATAATTTTTTTTTTTAAATAATTAAGTTAAACATACAATACATTAGTCATAATCACATAATCATATTACATTACATTATCACACTTAGTTCTCTGGGGCACGCGAGGTTACATTGCAACCACAAAACGGAAATAAAAGCTAATGATAAACCACGTAACCAATTATAATATAATGACCATGAATAATTGTACATCCATGAACCAAGAGCAAGAATATTAAGATACCACATAATACAATCATATGAATCTCATCAAATAAAATTACATAGAATCCTAACTATTACATCATTGTTATAATGTTACATTACAATCTTTTGAT
>VDFB02058793.1:0-15679 GCA_007258455.2 Sequoia sempervirens
TAGGTTTTCACTAACCTTCTCATTGACCGATAATAAAAGTAATCATGCATATTATCTCATAAGTAGGAATTAAGAAGATTGTAAGTGAAAAAAGGATTATTTATCATAGCTATGGCGAATTTCAATAGTATACTAGAAAATGTTCTCAAGACTAATGTCATTCCATAAATCACATTTATCAACCCTAAACAAGCATACTTAATCATTTAAAAATGTAAATGTGATTGAAGATGAAATAGTATTATAGGTCCAAAATAAAGTGAAAAAAGAGAGAAGACAATAGCATTCACATGAAAAGGAAAAGCATGCCATTGAAATACAAAACACTTCATATACAATATTACAAAGGTCATGTTTAAATTAAAAATTAGGAATCTTGTTGCACTTTTCTAAACAAAGAGAAGGAAGATGAGGATGTAAATCCCCTCCACAATTTCTTCTAGGTGCTCAATTTGGGTTGGAGAAAATAAATTTGCATTAGACTACATGATAAGGGAAAACAACTCCATGCCATTTTTCTCTAGTCGAATGAGGAGAGCTACTACCTTTTAGTGAGATCATGATGAAGCATTGTTTAAAAATAGATGGTTTCACCCATGAGATCCATCTTGGGAAACACACTTAGTCCTCTAATGGTTTCCCTCACGTTCACTAGGTATTCTAGTTGAGCCAATCATTTTGCGGCTCCCACTCATGTTTTCCCAAAGTGAAAACAACATTGTATGTAAAGCATTCTAGAAGCTCAATATTATGTACATGGATGTGGTTCAAAAATTTCTCTCCAATGATCTTCCTAAGCACTCCTTCCTTAATGGCATTATGAACCATGAATACATCCTTCAGTTTTTTAGTGTTCCATCTCTAAAGCTAACTACACTCTACACCCTCAATTGTGACAAAATCACCTTTCGAGGAAGCATCACTCTTAGTGCTCACCATCTCTAAAGAAAAAATCCAAATAGTGAGTATGAAATCAGTTTGTTTGGTATTTAGAGAAATCAAGTGCCATGATAGATGAGTTACACTAGATATTTTGTTAGGAATAATAGGAAATTTCAAGGGCAATAATGTGCTCTGAGAATTTAATAAAAGGTGTTGTCAATGTGACTTTTGTGTATTAAATTCTTTAGTTAAGCTTGTTGAAGTTTCAAGTTGTTTCCCTTGTTGAGATGGTCTGGATGAGTAAGATGGTAGATATATTTATCTTTAATGTAAATTTTTGGAGTTACATCCCATTTACATGCACAACAAGCCATGAGGCAGAAATATAAGCATAAATGTTTCAATTGATTGTAAAGATTATATTGAGAGAGGAAATGTAATTATCATTAATGTTAGTCATTGATGTTCTCTATTTATTAGCCTCTCTAAGTGGGAGATTCGTTGTCACAAAACTATTACTAGACAGGATGGTCGTTACTATCGAGATATGATGTTGTACAACATTGCATAAAATGATTTATTATATTGTTGTAATTAAATAATTATTTAGTTGTGATTCACTAGGTTGTGTGGATAATCACACTAGGTAATTATTTGGGGGCCACTTGATGTTTTATTATAACATTGTATTATTATTTAATGTGTGGGAGACATGTGATAATAATTTAATATTGGAGAAATATTAAATAAAGTGAAGTCTTAGTACCCAATATTAAATAAGGCGTTAATGGTTTTGTATTCACGTGGTTTTGTGGTACATGGTTTTATGTTACCACTAATTGTATTTTTTGTGAGCTTTTTTCTATAAAAGCAAACACATGTATAGTGGTTTAGGTTGGGATGAGTGGTTTGGCTATCATTATTAACTCTTTTTGAGGAGTGCATATGTGAAGCATGGCATGGTGTAATAACCCATTCTAATTATTACTTAAATATTAATTGAAAATGACATTATGAATATTGAATTTTAAAAAGACATAACTTAATCAAGTATTTTCTTTCATAGCAACACATGTCTAATTAAAATATGAGTCAAAATATATATTCATTTTCAAATGTCAATTACAATATCCAAGTTGAATTGGCTCATTTGGCCACAAAGTCAATACAAATACAAATTACATCATGGTTACATCATAATCCTTTGATAGCATGAAAACATCCAAGGTTTCCTTTTTCATGCTTGCCTACACTTGTAGACAAGAACATGGCTTAGGTGCTTTTCTGTCCAACCACAAAGATTACACTTCCCCAAAATTCTTCCTACTTGAAAAATACCTAACCCTACATGAAAATTTTAGCAAGAGAAGAATCTGTAAGGTGGAATTTGGTTCATGCACAAACATCAACATGCATCTCTATCTATGGTTAGAAAAATGCAAGATCTATGCTAGGAATGGCATAGAGTGTCATCACATATAAGTACATACATTCATAATGGGATAACTACTTGGCCAAGCATTAAAATTAAGTCTCAACAATAAAAAATTGATTTGGATAAAGAAAAACCTATACCCTTTGTACTCCATTTTGGCATCCATCTTGGAAGGTAACTTTCAACAACATGATTATATTCCTTAGAAACTATCTATCCTCTAGTAGAATCTACCTTGCAATGCTCTAGTCTACTTAGATGTTGCTATTCTACTAAAAAGAGAATATTATTTAACACATAAAAAAAAAGTAATTCAATCTACTTTATTCAACAACTTGTGAAATTCAGAAGGATAAATCAAGTGGTTATATTCATTTCATTATCTATTTAGTTCATACAATAACTTGTCACATGATTACATTCAATGTCTTCCACCACTTCCTATTTAATGTAAATCAATATACATTATAGAAGAGAATGAGTAAATTAAGTAACAAAATAAGGTATGTCACAAGTATGTCTATGTACATAGACAAAGGTCTGTGTGCATACACATATATGTTCCAACTTCAGATAATATATTTGTGCATACATTCCAAAATGAATAACCTATACAACAGATTGCTTTCATTCAAAATTATTGCTTCATATTTTCATATCAACTGATAGTGATATAAAATGTAAATTTTCCTTTTTCAAAGAATATAGAAGTGTGGCATAGAATATTGGACACTCTTAAGAAAAGAGACAATTTCACACTTAATTTGGACCTACTTTTTAGTACCCTTGCATTAATCATTCTTTAAAACAACATTTATAGGCCCCTAAGACCCATTATTTTTGATCTAGAGGTTTGTTTCACTTAAAAATATCTAAATTTTGACAAACAACACTTAATTCACTCATATCCTAAAAACCCACCTCCAAAAACCACTAGTAGGACCCATTCACCACCTTGGGAAAATGAGTCCCCTCTAGTCACCAAGGGTGGCAAATGAGTCCCATTTGGGGAAAAATTCAATTTTGAGTAGGAATTTAATGAATTTAATTCAATTTTCCATTAGATGTTGGCCTCTTAGGTTTAAATAATAGGAAAATTAGCTACTGATCATGCCTATAAATACACATTTTAGGTCATTTTTCACATCTCTTAACCATTTTTACAAAGCAATTTCAAAAGTCAAGTATTAAGAATCTTCCACAATAAGTTTCATTAGCATTTTCTATAGCAAAGTTGAAGCTTTAGGGCAACAAACTAGGGTTTTTTCAGGTATTCAAGATCAATTCTCAATCAAGATCCAACATTGAAAAGATTTGATCATGGATGCCTATGGTCAATCATGGAGAAATCTAGGTTGAGGAGATGCAACTAGCCACCAAATCACACCTAAAGACTTGTTTTCAAGTTGATTCCATCTTCCATTTTCTCTCTATCTTCAAATTAAGGTTGCATTCATTTGCATGTCATTTACATCCATTTGATATGTTGTAGGGTTTCTAGGATTGAATTCTTGCATCATTCAAATCACATTTGTTCATCTTATTCTAGCATATTAGAATAAGGTTTTAGCATACTTCATTTTCCTAGTCTTGACACACTTAAGGCTAGGGTTTTATGTATATTTTTATCCATTCAAGGTTTGATTACCCAATTAGGGGTTTGACCAAGGAAAACCCCCCATTAGAAAACAAATTTTAAGCTTTGTAGGATTTTATGAGATTCATATTTGAGTTTTCGATAAGAGTGTTATGTGGGTGATAAGGTACAAATTTGATACTTGAATTTGCAAAAAACTAAAAAAGGACTGATTCACTGTGGATGGTGAATGAGTCCCACTAGAGGTTCCTATTAGATTTAAATGCAGATTCTAGTACCCATTTAGCATAAACCAATTTCTAGGCAGAAAACCCTAACCTAGAACTGATTCACCTAGGGTGGCGAATGAGTCCCAGTCATCCAAAAAGTTAATGTTTCTAGATTTTCAGAGTGGTTTTTAGTCTTCATCTATCTTATAGGTGCACACATTCCAAGTTACAGCATTTTGTTTAGTTCTATTTACATTTTTTTTATCTTTTTAAGCCTTTTGCAAACAACACTATGTTTTGAAACACTTCATATTTCATTTTTTTGCATACATAATCAATCAATTTTATCAATCAACTACATTTAGATAATTGTATTTAGTCATAATTTCATCATACATATCCTAGTTTGAGTGAACCACCACAATTTTTGGATCTATCTCTCTCCTTTTAGGTTAAAAACCCTAAGAGTGTAAGAGAAGCCCATAAAACAACAAAAAATGTTGGTTCAAGAAGTATAGTTCAGTTTGAAATAGTTACCACATACTATTACACTATTTGTATCATAACCATGCTATTTACAAAATTTTGCAAGTTACTATGCCAATGTGTCTCATTAACACTTTCAAGTTAACTAATATATCATGTAAACAACCAAGGTTACTATCATTATATATATATATATATATATATATATATATAAGATGTAAGGCCTCTCTTTGCATGTGACTAATACAATCTTAAAGTGTTATATATTCCTCCTAAATAGATGGTTAGATATATTGCAAGCGATATGAATTGTCTAACAGTAACCTTATAGTTTTACATTATGATATATCACTGTTATTTTACTTAATGAAGATGTATGTGCATGTGAATTATTGTATGAGATTCAAACTTATAAGATGAATCTGAAATAAGATAATTGTTGTGTCGTATTATATTGGAAGTGTAATTAGCTATGTAAATGATTCATGAATAAAGTCACAAAGATTCGATTTAGAATTAATGTTGTTTATTAATATGTCTAATTATGCTTGATTATGTTGTGCAGGAAATTAAATGAGTCGATGTGGGATTAACATTAAAGGTCGAGAAGATAATGGTGCTAGCATGAGAAGGGATAACCATCAAGTGCAAATCAAAAGACTTCTTGTTGAGGATATAAATTTATCTCCATCCAAGAGCTAAAAGCAAGTAGAGTAAATGTATTGGAGGGCTAAGGAATCAAATATGCAGTAAATGTATTGGAGGGCTAAGGAATCAAATATGCAAATAGGAGGATGGATAAATATTGGAATCAAATCAGATACATCTTTGGGAAGTTCTAAGTGTAGCCCTATTTGACTTAGAAGGGTTTGAGGTTTTATTATTGATTGGTTGATTATGTTTGAGTAGAATCCAATTGTAGGTTATGTGATGTGAGTTTGGTTGGGGTTGGAACCCTTGGTCAAGATCAAAACTCGTATGGATTCTTTTGTGGGTTTTAAAAAGGGATTATTGAGTCAATTTCCTTGGTTTTTGAACAAGAATAGACCCCTAGGACCTATACCTATGGGTTTGGAACCTTTTTGACATGTGAACTTGTCCTTGAAGTGTGAAAAGACCCCTCAAAAGTCCACATTCATAAATGTGACGAATTAAAAAAGTATTGGGGCTTGGGAAAAGTGACTTGTCACTCTCAACTTCCCACTCCCCAAAAGTTGTTGGAATTGGCACAAGACTCACACATGTGTGAGCACTTGTGGGAAAGAGGGTAGGTTTGGAGGATTCCTATATATCTCAAGAAGATGGAAGATTTGGGCATTGCCCACTTCTCCTTTTGGAGAACTTGTGAAGTGAAGAAAAGAAGGAGAGAGTCAAGGATGGAAGAATAGGAGTTCAAAGGAAAGCAGCTTGTAGAGAGATAAGTCTTTTTCCATTTCTTATTCTTAGTATTGGTAGAGATAGCTTGATCTATGCATTGAATCATAAGTAAGATTGTTTAAGGGATATATTAGAGTAATGTGTTGTATAATGAGCAAGCTTGTTATAGCACTAAGCTCTCACCATTGAATTACAATGGTGTATAATGTATTTCTTGCTCGGGGGTATGGCTAGAGCCCATGTGGCTCCATGACGCCATTACGGTAGGGTGGAGAGCAAGACCTTGTTCAAGAGTTTGTAATTCAATTATTTCCTCAAATATTGTGGTAATATTTTAAGTCAAAAAAAAGAGAGAAAGATGGGTTTCATATTATTATTTTTTATGAAGCAATGAAAGGAGCAAGTCTTTGATATTTTGCATGAAAATCATATTTTTCTCCATCTTATTGTAATATTGCAACTTAAAAGATGAGTTTTATACTTTGTGTAATTAAGTGCAAAGAGCAAGCCTTATGCATTTGTGTGTATTCATTGTATTCCTAAATCTTGTTTGTAATATTGAAGGCTAGGTACCGTTGTAATATGAAGAATGAAATAGAGCAAGCCCTTGTCCATTGGTTTGTTGTTCATTTATTGTTGTGTGTAGATGTAACGAGGAAGAAAAAAAAATACTCCATGAATTTGAAGTGTTTGAAACAAAATTTTGTTTTCATTTAGACATTTGAATGAAACACCATATAGACATATATGTAGTTTCCTTGAAACTTGAATGAGAATTCCAAGCTCTTTTGGAGAAGTTAATTTGTACATTATAAATATAAGAGTGGTTCTTTCCTTTGTAAAAAGGGAATCAAAAGGTTAATACACCTCACAAGAGAGATATTCAATTATGTTGCAAATTGAAGATGTATTAGAATATTACGTTCCAAATCATATGGAAACAATGAAATGATAGATAAACAAGATATTGTTAAAACTCCTATATTAAAAGCAAGCTAAACACACTTGTATGAAATTTCATTCTCTCCTATCCTTATCACTATGAAAGTATATAATGTTAATATAGGAATTAAAATGTATATATTTTCTCTTAAATCTCCACCTGACAATCGAGAAATGCAGACCATTCTGTAATGGAAAAGAAGACTTTAGTTAGCAAAAAGCCGAATAAACATACCTATAGCAAATAGCTGAATCAAATGTAAAAATAATGAGTAGTTATAGCAATAAAAGTAATAAATATATGGATTGATATGGATTGATCCTTATCTCTATTCGAGTGAGATTGATTTAATTTCTATGGAAAATGAGAAGGTATTTGTGAAAGAAAATATAATTTTTTAAAACAAAATATAACCAAAAAGAAAAAAAACAAACAAAAAGAGAGAGAGAGAGAGTGCATAGTTCTTCTCTGAAGTTCTAGCTCTAACAAGCAAACTAGGAAGTAAATAGATGAATAAATTTATATACAGTTATTTATTTTTCCCAATGACAAGGGAGGGGGCTTCAATTCGATTCTCTAAGCCATCCCTTTGAGGAAGTTTCATTTCTGACCTTGAGCACAGGGCAGAAAAATTTCCCGAATAAAAAAAAAAGAATAGGAGAAGTAACCCACAATGTCCTCCATTTCACCCTACATGCCTCAGCTTAACGTCAGTGTAATCTGAGTGCCATATGAAGAAAATAAAAAGAGGGGGAAGCCCAAATCTTACTCAAAGAAAACTTTTTTAGAATAAGCTTTCTATTCTATCATAGGTATGTTCCTGCTCATCATTTGGCTGCCATATTTCCTTGGCTTCTAGCATCTGTTAGAGAGAATGGTTGGGGTCCCCGCATAATCAACCCTATTCCTACAAAATACAAAGACAATGATCAACTTCCACTTGAGTGGATTATTTTTGTATAACTTGGCGATCTTTCCTTTAGGTAGAAATCTTCATGATAAGAGGATATCTGAAGTCTTCCCCCTCTGCAGTGCTTCATCTTGGGCTCTATGGTAAAGAGCTAAAGCATGCCTACCGGTTGTATCTTTCCTACAAATAATGATTAAACAAACAACTGCTAATAAATTAGGTCATTTATGTTTCTGAAAGAGAATACTATAAGATTTAGTGGCACATCATCAACAGTAGTAGTAGACTATGATAAAAGATTGATATATTTTGTTATTAGTAAGTTGTGGATGAAGTCTAGTTCAAGTTTTATGGTGAATCTAAACTCCAGGTAATCTAGGCTTTTTTATTAACGTCAGAGAGAGAGAGTATCTTAGTATCTACAATTATTATTTTTAGATATTAATATCGATGCAATAATGAATAAATATTGGTGTGGTGAGATGTACTCTTGGTAGAATAATTAAATAAGAGTGGTAGAATTAAATTCCTGTCACACCGGGTCACTATTGCTGACCTTGGGAAGTGATTCAAGTTAGCGTGTAGGAGCAGCTCTGTTGGTATTTAGAACCTACTTCCACCTCCCTAACCCTCTCGTGGACTTAGTGCTCAGTGCTTCAGGAAGGGACAGTTGCAAAATTAATTTATGCTAGGTAGGCATGGCTGGCATGTCGACTTGGGGAAGGAATGAAATAGCTTGTAGCAACCGTGTTTTCCAAGCTTTCTATCTTGGTGTCAGGAAAACAATATATATATATATATATATATATATATATATGATATTAATGAACTTGGACTTGAATTCATTAGTAAATTTTTGGTCAATTTGAATTTACATACTGGCATTAATATCAACAACTACTTGAGTGGGGAGACAACTCTGTGAGCAGGAATGTTGTACCGGGAACAATAATTTAAGTTCACTCAATAAACCATGTGCCAAAAATCGATATCATTTTCTTGAAGCACAGTATGTATAAATATCAATATTATTTATTAAAATGGAAGTAACCTGCAATAATTTTCATTATCTTGAAGCACAACAGTATGGTATAAATATCAATACTATTGGGTAAAAATGATAATGCATATATTCTTGAGTTTAATAAGGAGAGTAAAATGGTAAATCTATTATATTTGGCTAGCGTCAATAGTTTCCCATTCAACTTTAGTAATTGTTATTAGATTAAACGGTGAATAAAATAGTGCTATTGGTTTCAAAGATAATATGTATATGTAAAATAATTAAATTATATTTATTTCTTAATTTTATCTGAGTAAATAAAATGGAGGTTTAGTAATTAACTTCATGGGTAAATAAAATAAAGATTTTGTAATTGACCTTATTAGTAAATAGAATAAAGATTTAGTAATTGTTATGAGTAAATAAAATAAAGATTTTGTAATTTTTATGAGTAAATAAAATAAAGATTTTGTAATTTTTATGAGTAAATAAAATAAAGATTTAGTAATTCACTTTAGGAGTAAACACAATGGATATTTAGTAATTAAATTTGTGAGGAAATAGAATAGAGATTATGTAAAAAAGACAAAATTAAAATATATTTGTAATCCTTATTTCTTAATTTTATAGCTTTTAAATTTATTTGATAGAGCAGGTGTATAATTTTAAATAATTAAGTTAATAATAATAATAATAAAAAATGAGAAAATAGAATGAAGATTTAGTAATTAACTTGTAAATTATACATATCCTATATAACTTAAATTTTGAGGTGATATATTATAAAAAAAAAAGTATTTAGGACTATTGGTTAAATTAATGTTCTATTAAATGATGAGTAAGGATTGGTTGGGAATTTAAATAATATTTGTATTAATATTGAGGTTAATAGTATTATTGTTGCTTTATTTAATGATAATAATATGATTAATAGTAGTGGAGTTTAAACATTATTACTATCGTTTTAATTTTAGATCATGATTGAGTCTATTATCTATTGTCAATATTACTATTTAATGAAGTCTAACAAAGATAGTGTTTAATTTTAATGTTTATTATTATCAATTTAATTATGGTCATATTATTGCTTTAATAACAAGATTGATATCTAGGTTTAATCATAAATCCATTAGCAAGTAACTAATGAATATTGGACATAAAGTCAATAAGGAGGATAATAGTAATATTAATGGGTAAGTCAAAGGATAGTGTAATCTTTGCTTGTTGTTTTAACTTAATGATAACAATATTGTATCAATTGTATACCAATTAATTGATGGCCGCTTAATAAAAGTTAAAATTGTTTGTAGGACTAATTGTAGTAACTCCCCTTTAACCCAATGTATATCATGGTTAATGTACCCCTAAAATACTAGGAGTGGTTAAGTAGTGTAATGTATGGCTTTTAAAAAAAAAAAATTGTTGGGTTTTCTTTTTCTTTTTCTTGCGAAAATTTTAGGCATGACACTTGGTATCAGAGCCCTAGGTTGCAACTCTAGGGAACTCTGGGTATAATTTGGGCATTAAGAGTTGTGTGTGTGTGGATAAATGTGCAAACCTCCTTGCATAAAATATTGTAATGAAAATCGTAGATAACTTACCTTGCATAGAAAAAGAGAAATATAGTGGTTATTACCCAATCTAGTTAGAGTTGTGATGTACCTAATGGTCAAAGATTGAACAAATTTCATGGTTCAAATTGATTTTTAATTGAAAGCATTTGATCTTTAATAATTAGTCAAACAAAATAGGTTCCCTTGATTTAAGTTAGGAAGGTGGTGTACTTAGTCTATCTAACAAGGGTTATGACGTTAATCTATTCTTTCAACATTTAACTTTCTTAAACCTTGAAATGGTATAATTGAGTTTTGAAACATAGTCTTTTTATAAAGTGCATAAATAGTGTTATAAGACATCACGATGGGTATTATTAAAGAAACATTATTTTGTTGGCTTCCTATGTCTATAACTATAAAATACAATTGTAGTGCTACTTCTTGGAGTTATGGTTGCTCTGGGAGAAACATATTTTCTTATAGGAACCTTAATGCATTTAAAGAAAGTTATACTTTTGAGGAGGAAGAAAACTATATGAACTTCTAAAGGGGATTAATGTGTTAAAGGTTGTGGTCATATAAGGTTAGATCTCTAAACCCTTAAATTGATTAAATCATTTTGACAACAAGAATGGAATAATAGAAAACCCTTGAATTGTGTATTATGAGGAACTTGAGCAATCATATAGTTAGATTTAAACTCTTGACAAAGATTGAAACTAAACCTTTAGGGTGTAGGCTGTTTGACAAAACAAAATTAAGGACTTGTATACAAATTTGTATTTATAAACACATGAAATAAGAATCTTGTACACCTTGACCATGGAATTTCTAGGCCCTATTCTATTACCCAAAGATCTTGATTTACATATAAGTGTATAAGGGTTAATCTCATGAAGCAACAAACAATTCACTTTATGGTTGGTAAGAGAGAATTTCATGCATGATGGCATCAACTAAGAATCAAAGCTCGGCAATACATAGTAAATCCAATTTTGAAAAGTGGTCAAAACCATATAATACCTTGAATTAATTGGTGAAACCTTATGTTATTCTAACACTTTTGCAAGTAAATTGAGACCTAGTGAATTTAGTGGAACTATAACAACTACTAAAACTTTGAGTTCTTTTATGTATAGACTAAAATATCAAATGAAAGAATATGATTCAAGTCATAGTTGAGAATGTGTTGAAAGATACAACTAAGTAAAGATTAGAGAAAATTGATAAATAGATATTGTATAAATAATTTTCGTCTTGAAAATTAAACATAAAACCTTTGTGATCAAGGGACCATATCTAAATATGAGTTTGAAGTTATAATATTCTCTAAAACACATGTTATTACTACCTTCCTTATAAATGATCTAAGAGCTAAAGACCTATTGTTTCCAAAATAAGAAAGTATACATGTCTTATGGGGAGTAATAACATATTCAATTAGGTGTTGACATTTAAGGTTGTGTGCATGTCACTAGAACTAAAGAATCAATTGTTTGAATTTATAAACCTGGTGAGGAATTATGTAAAAGTTTTAGTGAACTAAGTGATTGAGAAACTAAATGGTATCATCATGGACATGAAAATGGTTATGGAAGACTCCCAACTGATGTTGTGCATATCTATACCAATGCCTAGTACTCTGGAGAAAAATATATATGTGTGTGTGTGTTAGAGAAATATAATCGAGAAGATGTAAATGTAGGAATTGTTACTTATCGCATGTCCTTGAACATTATGAAGTAGAAATAACTAACTATACAAATGACAATTATAACATGTGATTAAATGAGTCAATCTTAGGTAGCAAAATGCAAGATTTTTTTTAAATATATATATATATATATATATATATATATATATTAATGAGTTGTGAAAATTACTAATCCATGATTTATTGTGTGTTCTATGAATTGAGTGTGCTTTCTTGTCTCATATTACTATGTTTCGAAAGAAAATGGTTGATTATCTTCCTTGTTGAGTAGAAAACATTCTTTAGCATGTTGCAACAATTATAATGAAATCACCCATATGGATATGTTAGTGAACATAAAAAAAATAAAAAAATGGTTGAATGAAAGAGGAAGACTGGTATGGATAAACATAAAGAACCAATCTTGATCCTACATGAGATGTCAAACACTAACTTAGTAAGATAGTAAGTGTGGTGCATCATGTATTGTTAAAATTTAGGAAGATGGAGTAATATCCATAAGCTACATTTGTACATCAACTAGTGGATCATTTCACGAATGCAAAGTGAGTAGATATGTACAAAATTAAGAAGCAAAGTGAATAGTGTTAAAAGAAAAAGGATTGTATGTAAACTGTGAATTGATTTTGTTCTACAATATGGTAGATTTCATAAAGTGTATTATGTTATGGTATGTGAAGTGAAAACCAGTAAATGTGTTGTGCCCCAAGTATGAGATACATGGTATCTGACTTGGGATAAGGGTGGTGGATATCTAGTATGATCCCCTATATGTACCCTTTGTGATGGCCTTTATGTAAGCTAGCTAGTTGTGAGTTAAAATAAATGTGTTAAGTGCATACGTGTGTCTATTAAATGAAATGTGATGTGCTCCTTTGTGTTAGTTTTATTTCTATGTTAAATGTGTACCCCTAGCGTTTGGTTCCCCCCTAATGGGAGTGTGATGCCAACTAGTGTAAATAGGGGTTGAGAGGCACATGGTCTACCATCAGGAGATTATGAGCTCAGGGTGTTGTCCCTAATCCTGATAAAGGATCTATGTCAAGTCATTGTAATCTTCCCATGGACGTTGATCATGGCCTACTCCCCCACATATGAGAGCCACACTTGTTGGTTCATAGTGCAAACCTATTCCTTGATGTTTATAACCCATGGGTAAAGGATGGAATAACATGGACTACCAGTGATTCATACTTATGTGGTTAGGGACCACCGGTTACTCATATTCATGTGGTCAGGGACCACCAGTGCTTCATGTTTATGTGGTCAGGGACCACCAGTGATGTATATTAATGTGGTCGGGGACCACCCGTTATTCATATTTATGTGGTCAGGGACCACCAGTTATTGCATGCTATAATACTTATGATGTGGTTAGAGAACCACCATTCCCCTCCTCCCCTTAGGTGGCTTATCAAGTCACGTGGTGCTTGTAATGTGCAAATTTTATAGTTGAAATATGAATTATTTGTAATTCTTGATTGATGTTTTATTTTATTATGTGCCAGCAATGTGTAATTTTACATTTATGTACTTAGGCTATTTAGCCATTTGGAAGTTGTTATATAGTCCGATTTGCCTCAAGGACTTGTTTAATTTTTCCTTTGAATTATGATTGGAAAGTTGCAATGTAGCTACAATTTATCTTTATTTTGTTTCTCTTGAATTTATAAGTTCCCTCTTGGGAGTTTTATTGAAACTTTGGTTTATGATCTTGTGTTATTCAGTTTGAGGCTTTCTCCTTGGTTGCAAAATTGCTGGCATGTGTGGTGTAATGTGGAATTTGTAAACTACCATATCCCAGGGGGTTCCCTGGCAGGTTGTATAGGGGAGTAGATGTGTTGTGGAATTATTTTGAGAGGGGTTGTGAATGGGACCGGTATGGGACGGTCATTAATCCATTCTTCCCTCATTCTATGATTATTCTTATCTATATGGAGGAGTCCTTAGAGAAGGGCCTCGAGTGGTATCCAAGAATATCCATCCTTGTAAACCCCATTATGTGAGCCTTGTGTTGTAAATTATGTGACTGTATGAGGACAGGCACACCCATTGGGAAGAGCACCCTTTATATGAGGGCAGGCGCACCCAATTGGGAAGAGCATCCTTGCTATTGTTGTGTGTACATGTGAAATTACAAATAAATGTGATGTGGCATACCTGTGAGCTATGTGAGAAAAATAGTAATGTGTGATGCAAAGTTAATATTATTTGAGACATGGTATGAGTTCCATAATTATAAGGTAAAATGTTCTCTTAAGCATATATTTTGACAAAATGTGAAGCTAACAATTCTGAGACATGATTGGTCAATGAAACAAAAATATTTTCTAACATCATGGGTGATGTTTATGATGCAAAGAAATTTTGGAGGTGTATAAAAGGTTATGAATTCATTTAGATATAGTTTTGCATAATTTAATTGAAGTCGATTACATTGTTAATAAATTAGAGCTACATGGATTGTTGTTAGCATTTGTTAAATTAATCATATATCAAATAAATGTTCCAGTATGAGAAATTTTGTTCTAAGTATTTAAATATTTAATTCATGGAAGAGATTTGCCTCTAATATGTGCTTATAGCTAAATTTTTTGATTCTTCCATCAAGAAAGTAAAAGTAATTAGTAAGTTTGATATAATTGTTCTTATATTGAGATTATGTTTTCAAACCTTAACGACTTCCAGGAGGAAGTCTAAGCTAAGGGGAGGGAGATGTAAGGCCTCTCTTTGCATGTGACTAATACAATCTTAAAGTGTTATATATTCATCCTAAATAGATGGTTAGATATATTGCAAGTGATATGAATTGTCTAACAGTAACCTTATAGTTTTGCGTTATGTTATATCAATGTTATTTTACTTAATAAAGATGTATGTGCATGTGAATTATTGTATGAGATTCAAACTTATAAGATGAATCTAAAATAAGATAATTGTTGTGTCATATTACATTGGAAGTGTAATTAGCTATGTAAATGATTCATGAATAAAGTTACAAAGATTCGATTTACAATTAATGTTGTTTATTAATATGTCTAATTGTGCTTGATTATGTTGTGCAGGAAATTAAATGAGTGGATGTGGGATTAACATTAAAGGTCGAGAAGATAACGGTGCTAGCATGAGAAGGGATAACCATCAAGGGAAAATCAAAAGACTACTTGTTGAGGATATAAATTTATCTCCATCCGAGACCTAAAAGCAAGTAGAGTAAATGTATTGGAGGGCTAAGGAATCAAATATGCAAATAGGAGGATGGATAAATATTGGAATCAAATCAAATATATCTTTGGGAAGTTCTAAGTGTAGCCCTATTTGACTTAGAAGGGTTTGAGGTTATATTTTTGATTGGGTGATTATGTTTGAGTAAAATCCAATTGTAGGATATGTGATGTGAGTTTGGTTGGGGTTGGAACCCTTGGTCAAGATCAAAATTCGTATGGATTCTTTTGTGGGTTTTAAAAAGGGATTATTGAGTCAATTTCCTTGGTTTTTGAATAAGAATAGACCCCTATGACCTATACGTATGGGTTTGGAACCTTTTTGACATGTGAACTTGTCCTT
>VDFB02058794.1:0-34652 GCA_007258455.2 Sequoia sempervirens
AAAAAGAAGCAGAGCAAAAAACCTAACTATGTGAAAATGAAAACCTTACAATAATCTTATTTCAGAAAAGACATGAGCAACCATAACATAATTATTGATGATTCATTGGAAAGCCTTAAAATATCTACAACTATAGCAAATTGTGGCAGGCAATCACATTGTAATGCCCAATAATAAACGGTTCATGCTATAGATATTAATCTGCCCCATTATTGTGTAGGCGCAATTGGAAAGTCTGCTCTGTTCTACAAAATCCTTAATAAATTGGGATAATAGTTCAACAGGAAAGTTCATTGGCCAATCTTTAAAATCCTTCATACTTCTGAGCAATGGGTAATGAAATTGAAGAGCACATCCCCACAAGCAAGATAAAATTATCCTTCTGCATTAAGCAGCACTACTGCTCAACATGCTAATCTAGACAGATCCCCTTAATACATTACTTCACTTCTGAAGCGTAAATCTTGTAGCATTCAAGAATCCAACCTCAAGGAGTCAAATAAGTCTTACAGTTATTGCGTATTTGATTTTGGGTTTTTCCATTTTGCTGCTTTGGTACAGACAAGCTTGCTAGGAATCCCTTTCATGATATTCCAAGTCCTCAATGTCCACTACAATGTAGATTTCTAAATGATTCTATTAATTGTGAAATTACACTTACTTTCTGGTCTTACTAAACATTATGCTCAAGTCCCAGTGACATGCTCCACGACAGCTGTACCAACAAAGATGTATTTTTACATCAGGCAAGTAGAACCAATGGTGATATTGGCCACAAAATATGCAAAGCAGCTATTTATACCACATGGAATGGAATACTAAAAGTCAAACTGTCACAGGCATAAGTAATAGCCGTGGACAATCATTATTGCAATTCTCGCTCAAGTGGGGGTTTGAGTTTAAACCACTCTAGAAGGCCAATTATCAAACTTTTAAAAAAGGACCCCAACCCCTTGCATTAAAAATGCACATTTAATGTTTACAAATTAAGGGGTTAATATTTTTAACTCGCAACAGCTAATTATGATTTTATCTCCTTTGGTGGGCCCAATAGGCACCATGTACCCTCTATTCCAAAATACTAACAATAGTCTATTTCTTCGCAATGGATTTTGTGTTGAGATCCAAAACATTGATTCAATATCTTTCACACAATTGTCCCTAAAACCTTGTCCTACTTAATATATGGACCGTGTGTCATGCCCCCACCACAAGTAGCAGATCGCAGCCCCCTTTAAATTATGGTCTAGACAATTGAGGTATGGTAGCACCCATTACAAAGGGGAGAGATCTTTATTAAAAGCAGGGATCATTACAATGCAGACAGCAATTAAAGAATTTAAAACAAAAGGCAGCGCTTGGATTAAGGAGGGGTGCATCCCTTGTAAGGCGTGTGATGATTATAAAAGTTGTGACTATTCAAGCGCCCATTACAAAGGGGAGAGATCTTTATTAAAAGCAGGGATCATTACATTGCAGACAGCGATTAAAGAATTTAAAACAAAAGGCAGCGCTTGGATTAAGGAGGCGTGCATCCATTGTAAGGGGTGTGATGATTATAAAAGTTGTGACTATTCAACCTCCGCCCAACCCACTTCCCCCCCCCAACTCCATGAACAATATATAAAGGAGGTTGAATCATTTGCGAAAGGCAGAAGTGAAGGAGATTGGAAAAAGGAAAATAAGAAATATAAGATATCTATTGGAAATAAATATTGTTTTTGGCAAGAATATTATTGAGAAGTTTTAATATATATATATATATATATATATATATATATATATATATATCATAATGATATTTTATTACCAATTAATATAGTAGATTCCTTTAGCAATTTATTTTGAATTTATAGAAGTGTTTTGCAAATCGGGAGACCGATCAACCTTCCTAGTTCACAAGAGGTGAAGTACCAACCTTTCCTTTGTCAAGCACGCCACCCCGAGATGCAAGCTAGTGGGTAGGGAGGCGTATGAGTGCTCTTGGGCTTGTTGAAGAAGGCAGACGTCATGCATCTTATCAAGCATGCCACCCTGAGATGGATGGAATGGAGCTCCTACCATGCTCATGGGCTAGGAGGTGAATGAGTGCTCCTAAGCTTGATGAAGGAGGATGGTGCACCTCCAAGGTGGACTAAAGGATGGAGTGGACCTAAGATTCTTCCATGTTTGTGGGTCAAGAGCCGGATAAACAAAAGTGAGTTTGTTGCAAGGAGAGACTGTGATTGCAGAGGGTTAATACCCTAAAGTGAAAGAGATTGCTGCAAGGAGGACTTGTAACTATAGAGGGGCTTGTGAGTCTCTAAAAATGACTTTGAAAAAAAAAACAAGATGGGTCATTGGAAGACCTATGAGGATTTTATTTTGGGCAGAGTACTGGGAAAAGGTGAGATAAGGTCATTGCAAAGTTGAAGAAAATAGAAGAAAGATTGGATGCCCTTGAGGAAAGCTTGGGAATGAAGAAGCAAGCTACAGTTAAAAAAGATCAGAAAATAGATTAAGTTGAGTTTCATTATTTGTTTCATAACAAGTTTGCAAGTAATGATTTGTGTGCAAGAAATGAAGAAAGAAAAGAAACTACAATAAAGGACAGCGAAAAGAAGAAAGAGGAAAAGCAAAGGTTTGGCAAAGAGGATAGCAGAAAAAAGAATGTTGAAGTCCAGTGTTGCAGCCCTATGATGGAAAGAGCATGGAAAGAAAGTCATGTGGGAGCAACCTACACAAATGCAGATGAAAGAAAGCAAGAAAAGAAAAAAGGCACAAGGAAAGAATGGAGAAATAAAGAAGTAGCAACAAATGTGCATCTTGTTGAGGACATAAAAGAAAAGGAAAATGAAATTGCATGCACAAGAAAAGAGGTTGCAGCAGCAAAAACAGAGGTATTATCTCCTTCTGAATTTTGCAAAGTAAATAATGATTTGCATGTAGAAAAGATAAAGGAATATGGTGATTGTGAAGTTGGGGCAGTAGTAGAGAAGCAAGAAAACATACAGGTAGATAGTCATTCATATGATATTTGTGAAAGAAAATTTGATTTGAAAGAGATACATGAGTTTGTGCATGAAAAGGATAGTATTGTTGTAGAAAATAACCGTGAAGTTGCAGCAAAGTTTGGTCCATTTAAGGACTTGGAAACATTAGAATTTTTGGCAAAATAGACTGAAGAAGAGTCTATGGGAAAGATAGTGAATAAGAAAATTGGAGGACCAGCAACAAATGAAGGAGAAGATGACTTATTAATGCAGATTGCAACAGTTGAAAAGGAGTGGCTTGTATTAACAATAGGTGAAACGAAGGTTGCAACAAACATTGAGGTAAACTTTAAATTTTTAGAATTATTTGTTGATAAAGAAGAGGTTGATTTACATGAAAATGACATGGTTTACAATAATGGATATGAGATTGATACACTAGTAGAGAAAGAGGAGAAATTTAAGATATTTGATGATTTTTCAAAATTTGTTGAAGTTGATGTGAAAGAAAGTGAAATGGGAAAGATAGTTAGGGGCAGCAATAACAGGTTACAAACTGAAAAACAGCAAGGTGTTGAGAATGATGAAGTAGGGTGGAGAGAAGAACCTTGGTATAGTAAAATGAATTTCATGAGGGGAAGAAAGAGGGAAAGGATGAAGGAAGAGATAGGAAGATTCAAAGCAAGGTGAAGAAAAAGAAACAAGTAGATAAGGAGGAAAGGTGGCACATGAACAAGCACCGAATCTTCAAATGTTCATGAGTTCCAACTCATGGAACATTTCTTCTTACCCCAGGTGTTTGATGCAGGAGCGTCCAGGGGTACCAGGAAATCCTGCATCCCCAAAAAATATTTTATTTTAATATTTGTTTTTCTTGTGTGGTTTCTTGCTGTAAGCAATTTTTCAACCCCTGGTTTGAGCACTCTCGGAGTATGGAATTTTTTTTTTTTTAATTGGTTGACATTTAAATGTTTAAATATCATGTTTGGGCAAAAAATGGAATAAAATTGTTGTAACCTATATTTTATTTATTGGCTCAAAATCTATAGTTGGTGATTTTGTTAGCTACACATTTAATGTGCTTAAAATCCAAAAAAAATGGAAATTGGAAAACCCAATGCCCAAGTTGGGGAATTTGTATTTTGGAATATTTGAAAATGATTTGGAAGAGAATCTGGAGGCCCATGAACAACAAGGAGCAAATCAAAGTGGCATGTTTATGACAGGAGGTTACAGGGGGAGTTATGAGCAACAATGTCAAGAAAAGTTATGAAATTCAATGCATTTTTCAGTTTTGCAAGGGGGAGGATTTCCAACGCCTCATTTGGGGAGGTATGGAAAAGATTTTATTGCTGTTATTGCAAGGAGAAATCCTATGCCCAGGAGCTGAGTGAAGAAATGTGGTTGAAGGGTTGTAGCAGAAAGTGACAGAAAGAAGTTGAGAAGGAAAATACCAGCAACATCCAAAGTGTTGCAAAGGATTTTGGAGGTGATTTGCAAGTGTTGTAATCTGATTTTGGCTTGCAAGTAGTTGATTTTCAGAATGTTTGAAGTTTGCTTTGATTGCCTGTAGATAGATGTTGCAAGAATGGCATAGTCTTGTAATTGGTGAAATCTTTATACCCCAAGTTGTTGCAAGCAATCTAAGTTGTAATAAAGTTTTAAAATTCCCTATTTATTGTGGTTCATATTTGTGTATTCAAAAACTCAAAAATTTATGAAAGTTTAAAAGTTGCTGGAAGGGATCAAGCACCACTGTTCAGAAATGGGAATTAGGTTTTTAACCTGATTTTTAGCATGGTTGTCTTGGTAGAAAAATTGTGAATCACTTGTTTTCTTGTAGATGAAGGTGGGAGCTTCTACTACCAAAGTTTTCAGAGGAAATGGAAGTTGTTTGCACATTCAAAATAATTTTTGAAATGTGGTCTGTCAACAGTTTTCAGTGCACTTATATGCATGATTGATGATTTGTATTTCGAAACTTTATGGGTTTGTTTATTTCCCTATGAGAATCATTTTTCTTGTGTTGGGTAGATGAGATATTGGTGTGGTGGCTGCGAAGAACAACACCTCCATTTGGGGTCTTGGTCTTCGATCTGCATCAATACATCTTTATCGTGTCATATTCTATTACTCTATCTAGTATATTTTGTTAGTTTCTACTATCGTATGCAAATAATAACTTCACTAGATAAGAGTAAACAACATACATCCAGCTTAAACAAAGTTCCCACCCAAACACCCTTTGCCAAACCATGGACTTCCATAGAGTGTGTCAAAGACATGGTTAAGAGCACCATTCAACCCCAAGCACCACCTTTCATGCACGCAAGTGTAACTTCCGCCATTTGACTAGGCCACTAAACAAAGTATGCACTCCATTTGGAAAGTGTAACTTCTCTTCTAAGATGCTCTTACACAATACACAAAATAGAATCCCAAGATGTTTTTCCTAGTCTATTGTATAACCCTCATATCAATGCTCTCTTACACCTGTCATAATACAAATGCCAAGTGATGCAGTGTGTCACCCAAGGAATCTTGAGATTTCTCCCAAGAGGCATCTTATTTCATGAAGGGTCAATTTATAACAAGGACTTGCAACATGTACAACATCTAGTGCTAACAACACTTTAAGTAAGCATCTCATAACTGTGGCATTTGTTGTTCTCTGACTGTTCACAACCAAAAATGCTTGTGTTAGCTTGCGCTACCAGCTCTCATAGTAGCAAGCTTCAAAGAGTTTAGTAGGTTTGAGAAGGATGAAATTTTGCCAAAGTTTGAAATTTCAAAGAGGTATAAAAATATTCAAAGCTATATAAAATGCAAATCATGCATAGTCACAGTAACACAATGTGGAAATGATGTTCAAAAAATCCTTCGATGCCAAATGCTCACAGCTTTCAAAATTTGATATACCATGCTATCATACAATATTAAAAGAATTGCACTCGCTCTCAAGTTCCCATACTCTAGACCTAGAGCCACTAGGCTCTAAAATGACATGAAACTTAAAAATAAAAACTTGCTACATGATATCATTCATGATCATTAACACAATTAATGCCAACATCCCTGCTGCAATGCATCTGAATTCTGCAATAGTTTTACAATATACACTGCTTCATAATTTTTAAAGCATGTGGGCTAGAAAACAAATCTAGGTGACAAAAATGAGGGTTGTTATCAAAGTCAATGTGTTAACCTGCCATTGGCAGATTCGGTTGAATATATTCAACCTGCTCTTCAAAAATATGAGATTTGTTGAAAATCCTTGAGGTTCATTTTTTACTTTTTGATCCTTACCAGTAACTCGTTGTATGCAGAATAATATTGTGGATATTTTCCATTTTGCCCCCCAAAAGCTTCCTGCCATGTATCTAGCAAGACCAAGATCTTTTCTCTAACACTTAAATCTGGCTGCAAAATACAAAATATAACACCCACTTAAAGGACTGCTGAAAATATGCACTAAGCCCACAAACCATGAATCATTTGAAGTACAACCCAGCAAAATATGCACATATTACACACAAGATTTTTTTCAGACCTTTTTCTTTACTATCTTGACCATTTCATGTAGCACATCTCTCTCAGCAACTTGCAAATGAACACTATCGCCACAATTTTTTATGAGTGTCTCTAATAGCTGCAAACGAAACCAAGCAAATATTGAATCAAAGTTATCCATCAAAATCAATCATGAATAAGTTCTTGCTACAGTATGCTTGTCGCCCTCAGAATTCAACCAATAAGCACAAAGCTATTAATCTTAATAATGCTAACTTAAACTAGATGTTAATAGAAATTTCTTTTATTATTGAATACTAACCGTCAGAGAAAGAATCTGGATCTTAGGATTCTTATTTGCAATGCGTTTCTTAATTGCTTTGATTACTTCCTTTGCTTGTCTGTTCAATCACAATCATATTCACCAATACAGATCCTCCATTAATACAACCATCTCCAAATGTCCATTTATAAGAAAGAATTTAGAAGGCAGAGCTGTTGACCTACTCTGGAAGAACCATACCAACATCTCTCATGCAAATTTAAATCATATAAGTGCCTTGTAAATTAAGACTTGAGATTATATTCTCAGAATCTGGATGACCAGCATCGCACAATAACGAGCAATTAACAATTGGATAATGTCAGATTGCATTCACTCCAGGGCACATCTAACAGCATTTCAAAATTTGTGAGGCATAATCAAGAAATCTAAACCTAAAGTGGATTCGCATGATTCTATGCTTTCTAAGTCAGAGATGAAGGTATTTCAAAATATTTCAGATAACTTCTCATGTTAAACAAGGACTATATGGGCACATCTTATAAATATAGCCAAGACTCTAATATACAATAAAAGGGGTAATTTTTTCTTTGACAGGCAGCATGAATGAAATGAAATTTTTCATTTTCTTAAAACCTCTTGAAAAACAAGTTTGATTGTGACTAACATACATGTGCACAGGCCTGGCATCAGTTATTGCTATGATACAGTTCTATATTACTGTTGTAACTGACAATCAATGATGTAGATGAACAAATGGATAGATATGTTTTTATGAATAGTAATAAACAGTTGCATAATAATCCTTGTAGCCTTAAGAAACAACAAAGGCTCTACGGCCTTGGAAATCATCTAACGACTTTTGAAATATTAAATATACAAAAATTCTCTAGCATATCAATATTTCACATAAAGATAGCACAAGAATTCAATCGTGCATCTAAATGTGAACATGCATCAATGTGTACGATAAAACAAGGCTGGCCCATCTGTCCATCACTTGAAAACTGACAGATACTTCATGATGCACACACCCCAATAGTTGGATCACAAATACCATATTGCATGTAATAAATGTGAATTCCAAACTTACAGCATGAGAAAATCAATCAGCTCTATAAGGCCCTATAACATAGCATAAGGAAATTTCTAGACTGGAAATGCAATGCCAAAAACCAGATTTTACCACAGGTGAAAAAAATATTACTTGAAAACTGACAGATACTTCATGATTCAAACACCTCCATAGTTGGATCACATATTACAAATACCATATTGCATGTAATAAATGTGGATACCAAACTTACAGCATGAGAAAATCAATCAGCTCTATAAGGCCCTATAACATAGCATAAGGAAATTTCTAGACTGGAAATGCAATGCCAAAAACCTGATTTACAACAGATATAAAAAATATTACTTGAAAACTGACAGATACTTCATGATGCACACGCCCCCATAGTTGGATCACATATTACAAATACCGTATTGCATGTAATAAATGTGAATACCAAACTTTCAGCACAAGAAAATCAATCAGCTCTATAAGAATAACATAGCATAAGGAAATTTCTAGACTGGAAATGCAATGCCGAAAACCTGATGTTACCACAGATTAAAAATAAAACATAGTAGGAGAAACTTAAACCCTGCAAGAGCACAGCTAAGCAATCTTCTGCATACTACCCACACCTTGTCATTATTCTTTGTTTGATTCCATGTGCAGTTTCAATGTGAAGGTAGCCTTTCTACCATATGCAGCTGTTTCTATGTCAGGACCAATAGCAGATAATGCACCCAAACAGGTAAGGAGGTTTGTCCCAACATAAACAAGAAGGTGAAGACCTCAACTAAAACCCACCTGATGGTTTTTGTTGATTTCCTTGAGTATTTGAAGTTCAGTATGCTGTAAAGGTGTGGATAATGCATAGTTGCAAAGTCTATGGTTGCCACGCTTAATTTGGCTAAATGTCTCTTTTTGTTTCACTCCACAAAGTTAAGCACAGTACTCAAGTGCTAGATACAGATCTATGGCTTTTAACTTTTAAGGAATGCCCCGGTTGCATTCACTCCCTGCTTTGTTCTTTTCCCATTATCAAAGTCAGAGGTGTCTGACCCTTAACATTCAGAAAATACTTTCCTTGAGATATCAAGCTCTTCCGTGGACTACTAGGGCAAGCAAATTCAATAGTTTCTTCTTTCAGCCTCTGGAGATTGGCAATGTCAGTAACTAATGCAGATACTCATAGATCCTTGAAACAGCATTGCTCCCCATGCGAATTCACCATGGCACCTCAAACCTTTTATTCTCACTTTGGAAGAGGATCAACTACTCTTCAACATTCAATCAAGACTATAGAAGCAGATGTGGATTGCCAATTTTCTTTCTATATTTGAAGGATCCTTGATTAAGGATGTCAAGTGAGGATTCCAGAAGTGCTCCTTGCCTCCCCTGAAAATTATTTGGTTTGGCCCCACTATCTCAGATCCTTCTCTTGAAAATATTACCTAAACCTGTACTAGCACTTTCATAGTGATCAATGAAAGCGTTCATAGCAATAGCAAAAGACTAATGGCCATGGGTAAAATTATAAATTTAAATAAGCCTCAAGTCTTCGAGTAGGATATGATTCTAGTCAGCATTTATGCAGGCATTGTGCAAAATCCTAAATTCTTGGACAAGTGGTTCTGTTGAAGTATGTGAGTCCAAACAAGCATCTAGCACTTCTCAAGAAAATTCCTCTCCCTAAAACACTAGTGACTACTTTAATAATGCCTATATAGATCATATTTTGAGATTCTCTAAAATGTGTTGTCATTTTTAAATTCTCTCTATACTCAAATAGTCAAGAACTCTTCTACAAATTCAAATTTTGTTTAATCAAAATTCAAGTTTCGGTTTTACTTTTTTTACTCTTAAGCTTAAATTCCACTTTCCTAATTTAAGCTTTGGATGCTTGACAAACAGAGATTCAAGCGTACTAACCATTATCATCTTCCTGTGAACATACCAGGTGTACTAGAGCCAAAATCTTTACCTAGTGATAGAATAGCTGCAATTGCTTTATTTTGATATACTAATAACTGACAATTCCATTTACAAATTTGTAATATCAATAGAGGAAGCACTTGGCACACAGTTTTAAAAACAAGGATGGTGATATACGACTCACAAAGTCTTACGACAATTAGATACATACATATCCAAAAATTTCCCTGAAGTTGCACATGCAAAGCAAAAGTTTTTAATATCAGCACACAAAATGAATAATAAAATGATTATTAATAATTCAAGAACTAGCCTTACTAAAATGCTATAGAAGAGTAGAGGGAAAAATTAATAACTCTTATTCAAGGAAAAGCTTCAAAGTTTAATTGAATCTTTCTATTGATAAGACAAAGATCAAGCAAAAGGAAATATGATTCTTATATGAAGTCAGATGCTATCACCAGAACTTTCCCCTCCAAGCTCAATATTATCACCTTGCCTACCGATGGAGAGGTTGACAATGGTATTGTGCAAATCTCTTTGTGACATATAAACCTTTGAATGACTACCAATGATTGATACGCCCCAACAATTGAGTAAAAACAAAGTACCACAAATACACATCCCAAGATTTTTGGACCTTTCCCCAAAACAGGGATGTCCCAGGTGCAGCATGACAAGGACAAAACATCGCCCTGCCATTCCACGCATCCAAGCACCATGACCCTGGAGCCATTCCCCATGCATCCCTTGGACATCCCAAGGATGGCACATCATTTCCTTCAGCCATTTAAAAAAGACATTTAAACATTACTTACAAATATGGAGCTTGGTTAGGAGCAATAAACTATTAAAAATGGCATGCACCATGAAGATCTCCATGACCTCAAAGGCCTTAATTTGTTGCCCCTGGACTCTGGAAGGAGCATGCTGCCCCCAAACCCCCACTTTGGTTTTAAAAAACAAAAAATAAATATTGTTTGGGTTGTTCTGAATAGAAAAAGCACAATTTTCTCCCTTTTTTATGCATATTCAACATTTTTGAGCTTCCCAAGTTTTTCTTAATTAAATCCCAATTGATTGAATTCCATTTATACTTTTGGTTTGCCAACTCAATCCCAATTCCAAGTAAGGCTACTATGGTTACAATCAAAAGATTCAAAATGTTATCATAATGATCTTAGTGAAGATCTTTAACTTTTGATACATGAACATTGGCACTGCAACTTGTTGAGGACCTGTTTCTCACATTCTGCTCTCTAGTGAATTCTTTAGAAACATGCCAAAGCTCCTGACTGATTATCAAATGGCCGATTCAAAATTTGGCTGGCATTGCTGTATCTGCTTTTATTCATTTGATGAATAATGATAGAGCCTGGTATTCTTTTTTCAGATGATGAATGGCATTAGGTTCTATCATCTTTGAAAACGGCAATTGCAGACTGCAAAAAATTGCTGACTGTTTATAGCATTGGCCCAATTGTGGCATGGAACAGTACAAAAGATGATCCTACAAAGCCTAGCAGGGAGCTTTGGTCAATGGTACAATTTTCACTCAAGATGCTGAAGATAGGGGTAAAGACATATTAAGATTCATTCTCTGATGAAAAATGTCATACAGCAAAACAGCTTTGTATAGATTTCAGCTTCCTTTACTCATAGCCTATGTTCCACCCGCCGGGGACTGGGGACAAGCCGGACAGGGGACAAAGGGGCCTCAATTCGGGCGGGGACGGCTGGGGCGAGGGGGACAGGGGTGTATATACTATATACTATACATATGGTACTTAAAATGCTAGTTATGAAAAGATGTATAAGACTATTAAGAAGTAAAATAGCAAAATTGAAATACTAAATTAGTACTTGAACATTGAACATTGAATATTGAAGCTTTCAATATCAAATTACTAATTAGAAATTAGAATAGTAATACTCAATACTAGAATGTAACAATTGTTGAATTGGCAAATGGAAGATTTCTATTATATTATATCAAAAATATCTGATTATAAAGATGATTACAATGAGTAGCATGATTATATGATATCAAAACAAGTACAAAATCAAAATGTCAAAATGACAAAACGTAGTGAAGGAGGCAGAGGCCTCTAATCATCCCTCGGGAGGTCGGCAAACTCCTCATCACTGGAACCACTGGACTCCTCAAGGTCAAGATCTGCCAAAGGAACACCAACCAGCCCTATATCTGAAGCATCCTCATCCTCATCAATCTGTGATGGCTCCTTTGGCTCTATCGTTGTGCATTGGCCACCTGGGTATCCTTCTCTATCAATTGACCCAATACTCTATCCCTCTCTGCCAACTTCTCCTCAAGAGCTGCCACTCTCGTTTGCTCAGTTGCCAACTGCTCTTATAACTGTACTATGATGGTTGATTGTATTGCAATTTGGCAATTCCAATAAATTTGATGGGGGTTTGGGGGCAGCGCCCCCAGCGGGGTCGAGGGGCAGCGCCCCTTGCGGGGTCCGGGGGCAGCGCCCCTGGCGCGCTCCCTGTCGCGGTACAGGGCGGGGTCGAGGGGCAGCGCCCCCGCCGCCAAGACCAATTTAACACTTTTGAAACCACTCGAAACTACATCACGCACCTCATTTTCATGATTTTTCCACAGGTTCTGAATAGTGCTAACGAAGCCGAAAAATACATATTTTGCATTGTTTCTCTTAGACTTTACTTTCTCCTGGTCGATGCTTGGTACGACAATGGATGGGTCCCACATGCCCTTAGGGTTCGAATAGAACTAATAAAATATTAAAAAATGTTTTAAATTTTTTTTTTTGTTTGCTTTTTGGCTGTCTGTCGCGGGAGACGCCTTATTATTAAATAGACTATTAAAAAAATCTTTAAAAATTAAGTTTTAATGTTGCTTTTAGCGTCCGCCGCGGGACGCGGCCCCTCTGGGCAGGCCTCGGGCGAGGCTCTGGGACGCCAGAAACGCCACTAACGGGAACGAACCCCCATCGCCTCCCGACGCCCTGCTCCGACGCTAGGTCTGAGAGGGGCGCTCCCGAGGTACATCGCTCATAGCATTTACATAAATAGTTCCATTTTATGATATAAATCTAATCTGAATATTTTAAATACATTAAATTAAAATTATTAAAAATTTAAATAAAATTATAAAAAATAAAATAATATTATATTGAATTTAAATAATACTATAATAAATTTTAAATATTAAAAACATCAATAAATTTAAACATTGTAGATGTATTAAATACATTAATAATTACAAATCTAAATTAAATATTTTAAATTATAAAATTTTAATATTAGAAAAATAAAAAAATAAAAAAACTGTAACATTAGAAAAACGTATTAAATTTTATAAAAAAAAAAAAAATTAAGACAAGCTATATAGTTAGATCGTGGCATTGTTGTTGTAGCCACCAAGGTTCAAACCCCTGCTAAGCCATTGTGATTGCAGGCATTGTGCCCTTGATGATCCATTGTGCTCATGAGTTTGAACCTTTGCATTGAAGCTATTTCCGTTCATGCTATAGTGACTTCGTGCCCCAAACCTTCACTGGGCTGGTCTGCTCATAGGTTTTGTGCCCTTGCTAGATTAATAAGCTTGTGGGTTTGGACTATTGTTACATCCCACCCTAGTGACTTTATAAACACTTTTACTTTCTTGTTTTATAGATGTTGAATGATGCAATGTTGGGCTGTTAATGCATGATCTGTGGAAATTTTATGTTTGTGTTCTGATAACGCAATGGAAATATGTGTTATGATCTATTCAGGATGAATGAGTTGTGTTGATGCCCTAGAAAGAAAGTTTAACCTTGCAGTAATTGAGTAGATAGAAATATGTAATGGAAATTATCTAGGTAACAGACTAATCCTTCTTCGTTTGTTGGAGTTGGATGCAGGGTAGCTGTTCCACGATCCTCGGGAGCGGGGAAGTATCATCTGAGTAGAGAGGTAATGTTGAAAAACCCTGGAATCGCCATCTGAGTTAGGGTTGGTCAAGGGATCCCAAAACCCTAGGAGTGAGTAGTTTGGTGCTCTGTTCTTGTAGGTCACTCGAGTGATCCTAGGAGGTGGTCTTTCCGTCAGTGGCATTAGGGTTTTGTAAACCAATTCTTCAACCTCATTTCAATCATTGAATTTTACCCAGCTTTGGTATCGAAATTCATCATTTTGTGGTTATCTTCTGTTGAGCGTGAATTACGCCTGAAGTTATATATACTTACGTATATATGTAAATATATTTATATATCAATACATATATTAATATATTAATAACACTGTTTAACTATTTATTATTCTAACAGAGAATTTAGTGACATTTTATAATGTTGTTTGGGATATTCTAAAACATAAATATCTTTTGACAGTGTGAGAGTAAAGTTAAAATGTGTAATTATTTAAGTTACTTCATTTTAACAAGTAAATTAATTATATTTATAAATTATTAAAAAAAATAATAATATAATACTACTGCCAGATTTGGAAGATAAGGGGCGCATAACTAAATTAGTTATTCTTTTATATTTAACCCCATATTCACTCGGGATGGGAAAGAAAATAAATCTTCTTGCAAATGATTTTCTGGAAGCCGATCTTCCTGCTAGTGGACATGGTTAAACCTTTGAAGGAGGATTCCTGATTTCACATGTATGAAGGGCATGGAAATAAAGGAAAGAGGCGGAAGCTGGACGTGAATTTAATAGAATCTTACCTTGGCTGTTGGTTAAGGATGGGAATGGAGAGAATCGTGGTAGTTCCGATAACTACCTTGAACAACCACTCGACGGGATATGTTGTTCTTGGGGAAAGAAACGAGAGGAGAGCAGACAGGGAAATCAAGAGAGAAGAAAGTTGTGTGGAGGCAGAGTAAGAAAAAGACGGGTGTTCATTGAAAGGCAGATTTGGGGAAGTTAGAGCGGAGGCTAAGAATAGAGCCGCCTGGGAGCTGTGGCTCTCAATTTAAAGCAACGAGAAGGACGACTTCGGTGTGGTGGAGTTGAGCTGGAAACTTCAACTGCATTTCTCTTCCAACATTCTTCGGTAGAGAATTCTTGCTCCAGGTTTCTTCAACAGGCACGTAGCTTACTTATGGTTTCTTTCTTTTGAAAAGAAGAGGACATGACTCGTGCATTGCTTGAAATGAAGCTTATGTGAACTCCAGCCTTTGAGATTTCTGTATTCATAGAATTAAGAGTTAGGTTGTGTGTTGTTCCTCTTTTCATCTGTATGTTCTTGATGGGAAAAACCCTAGAGTGTTGAACCACGAATTCTCCTTTTAATTATTTGATTGTATAGCTTTCAGTGCTTATGCTTGGGTTACACAAAAATAATTAGTCTCTGTTATAGAAAGAAGATTGTAGCTTCTTGGATAAACAATAAGGTGTTCTGGAATTTGAGTGTTCTGGAGGCTATTTGTGGAACAGTAGTATTTATTTTCAAAGTTAGAAGAATATCTGATAAACAATACAGTGTTCTGGAATTTGAGTGTAGCCATTGTTTTCACAGTTAAAAGAATACCAGATAAAACAATTACATTGTTCTGAAAACTGGTAGAAGCCAGGGTGGGTAGATAACAAGGACCTTCTGGATACAAATTAATATACGTTCTATTATTAAACAAGAGAGTCACAAATGAACCCTTGTGTTCTGAAACTTATAGAAACTAACTGAAAGTAAAGATTCTTGAACCATTAAAATAAATAGGGAATAGTGTGTGGTTCATATTATTACAGTATACGAACTCAGTTTAGCTAATTTATGAATTTATGCTGTTCTGAGAAGAATGACAGAGCACTGCATGACAATATGAATGTACAATGAAGACCATAGGTATAAGAGTTCTCTGATTAACTAGAATCATTGCAGACTGTGTGAAGTTCATTTCTAACGCAAAACTTAAAACAGGAATTAGTTTCCTCATGATTCTGTATGCTAGGTAGGCAACAGGAAGAAAATAAATACTGAAAAACACTGAATTGGTCTAAAAATTGTTATCAAGATTTTGTATACCCTCTTGGGTCTGAGGCTGTATTAATACTCTCATAAGAGTACTACTTTATATCAAGCCCTAGCATTATGTATACGGGTAAGGTATGGCAGGTAGCTAAAGTGCATGCTCTTAAACTGTTTTAAAAGAAACCCTAGTTTCAGGAATATCAGACACACTTGCCAGGAAGCCAAGATGAGTGTGTAGGGTAATTATGAGCCTTTAGTAGGTCACCTGTATTGCCCTAGGACAGGTGTCCTGACATGAGTAAGTGACGGAGAAATAATCTCCTAGAAGCCTTAGTTTAGATATGCTTTTCCAAGTCGAGCAAGGTGGGTGAGTTAGTACAGTAGTACAACCTATGGCCATAGTAGGTGCAGGTGCCACTGACTACACCTAATACTCACACGCAACCCAGATATCTAACTAGCCAGAATTGTCGGCTTAGTAGGAAGGAATCCTTAGTAGTTAGGCAAAGCCAGTTAGGTAGGGTTTCAGCACCAGAGCTTAGATGGCTATTAGAGGGATTTTCAAACATCACCTTTCGCAAGAAGGGAAGGGCCCCCTTCCAGTTAGGAAGGTGTGCGCGGGGGACTGTACAAGTCCGTGGATGGTGGAAAAGCACTCAAATGATTCCCCTCATTTTCAAATGGCAAGCCGAGTCTTGGAAGATGACAAATCAAATGAGGACTTCTTAACCCTTACTCTTGTACTTTCCTTTGTACTTTATTGAAATGAAAACAGTTCATTCATGTTATGATAGAAGAATGTAATCATGATTGCTGTTATAATTTATAAATGAAATTGTTATTTCTTGAAATGTTGTATGTTAAAAAAAAAAATTGCTCTTGTTGATGCGAAATTGCTTTATAGTATTTGTGCTATGAATTGTGTTTCCAACAACTATTCACATTATATAGTGTGTTCATGCCAGGGATGAGGTCACCTATTTTTGCCCTCACCTAGCTCGAGCTAGGCTATAAACAACCATGGTACCTATCAAAAAATAAAAGAAAAATAAAGACAAACTATGCAGAATAAAATAAGGACAAATCAATGATGCAACACCCGTTTCTGCAACATCCCATAGCTGTTTCTTGCAACATCTACCGCAGCAATTTCTTGCAATTTGTAGCATTTCAACATTCACCTCAACGCCGAGCTCACACTGCTACGTCACTCATCTTTGCTTCCACAAATCCACACCAGTACTGAACTCACCCAATTCATGCCACAGAGAGTGAATCTATAAGATTCATTCCACTTTCATCTATTCAATGCATGCAGGAAGCCAGCCCTTTTAATCATATGATTTTGTTTTTGCCAATACAAAACCTCTCCCAATACAAGGTCACAACCTTAGCAAATTCCAAACTGAACATGTTCTGAACAGCTAGTAAACAAATAGTTGGGAAAAGAGCTCACTACAGACTCAACAACGAACACATCAATCTAGATGTCTAGACTCTGCAACAACAAGCAGCCACCAATTCCTTTTTAAAAATATTTTAATAAAAACAACCCAAGTCATTTGCCCTACAAATTTTATGGCAAATTGAAACAATTTTTTAAGGTTTTCTTTTAAGTTCACCAGATTCCGAACTTCATGGATTAAATTTAAATTCAGTGAATCCTATGACACAGTAACTAGTAATAGGTTCGCTTTAAAACAGTACTTTTGGGGATATTTATTATTATTCTTAAATCCCTAAAAGATCTTTATTGTCACCTAAAAATAAGTGCTATAAATGCATAAACTCTTAATGATAATTGAAGCTAGGCTTGTGCTAAAGAAACTGTTGTTCAACAAAAGTGATTGTGTGTTTGTAATTTCATCGAGTAAATCCAAGGAAGATTGCATTAGTTACACTTTGTACTGGCAAGATCCATCTTTCTAAAATGCAGCTTTGTATGCAGTTTAGTAATTTACTTCTTAAAAAAGATGTGTTGTTCCATATATTTTCCCTTTAAATCCTTGGTTATAGCTAAATGCTGGTTTCTACTTTATCCAATTAGAAGTTGTGTTCATGTGTGCTTGAATTAGTTTACTCTCCTTTATATCTGAAAATCTCGCTTCAAGACTTGCTTATTAACAGTTTGGCGCATGCATTCAAGGCAAAAACATGGCCATTTCGTGATTTTCATTTATGCAAACACCCTTTAGTCTATAGTTTTAGTCTAGGTTTTATTTTAGGTTTAGTTAGGTATCAAGGAGCTTCCCCTTACAATTTGGAGAACAGTTCTACTGCACATGCTGTTTCATTTTGTGTTGTCTCACAACTCATTCATGTAAACAAACCTATCAAGCATTCTTGTGAGTTTATTTCATCATATGCGGTCTCCATAGTATTCTTTTATATACCGACAACACATCCAAGATGCTATTGTGGTTATGATATCATGATAAATAACAGGACTGTTATTAGTTTGTGATAGGATTACACAATTACACATCCACAAACCTCCCAACTCACAGCCCCATTTTCCCCAGCATTCCCAGTACAACAGGATGGTAGCCAAAGGCTGTTCCTTGTCACTAGGGGAACAGGGGATGGCATCCACAGGGACCTAATGTCCCAGATACATTCCCCCAGCAGTCTGAATTTTTTTTAACAAAATACAAAAAAATCTATTGTACAAAAAGCAAATCTATGATTGCATACATTGTTGAAAAAAAGATTAAAACTTTTGAATGACTGCACGCAGAGATAGAATGAAAGTGTAAGACTGTTGAATGACCACACTGAATAAAACTATAGAATGAAAGTGTAATGACAAAATACATCTCTTGCTCAGTTAATCAATGGGAAATTGTGTGACTGCAGGCAACTATGGAAAGAAAAATTGCATTTGTTGAATCACAGCATACAACTATGGATTCATGAAATGAAAATGTACCACCATTGAATGGTAACATACAGTTGTAGTTTTCATCAATGGAAAATTCTATGACTGTATAAAGCTGTACCAGAGCAGGCATTATATAATGAGAGTATACAGGCACAGAATAAGCAAAAAAATGATTGCACACAGTTGTAAAGTGGAACCGTGCATGTGTCTAACGAGGCTATACAGTTGTAAGAAACATATGTGGTGATTACATTCTCATTATGATTTTGTATCCTTCGGGCCTTTTGTTGCAATGAAAACACTGAACAATACATTTATAAATTTCTATTTTTTATAGCTGTGATACTTGAATCAATAAGCATGTTACATTGAATATTTCCAAACTTGAACTTTGACATCATGTATAACTGAACTTGTAAAAATTTGTGTTGCAATATAATATAAATGCATCTCACTGTCCCAATCCCCAAAACACCAGGGAACATGGGTTTGGGTATGTGCATGTGTTCTAAACAGGAGAAATAAAAATATAGAACTGGGAAGAAAACAAAATGTTTGAATGAGTAATCATTAATATAAATGATAAAATGGAAGTTGTGCTTATTCATTCATTTTTCAAGATAGAAATGAAATAACAAGCAAAAAGTGTATTTATTGTACAACTGAGCTTTACAGATAGTAAATTACATGCACAAATTATGAAGAGCTAACACAAAACTACTAAAATAGGCAAGAAAATTTCCTACCCTGGATCACCATTAAGAATGTCACAGATCTCAATGTTCATTCCCCAGTCAGGACCAATGAGCATGTCACTCGTTGCTCTCTCAACAAGAGCAGCAGCCATTCTTAGCCTTTTCTTTATAATTGGGAAATCCCACTTGCAAATATGTTAAGAAAAATACTTCCTTCAGCACATTGAAATTACTCAGTCCTGTGACAAATGCCAAGCAAACAATGTCTGAAATTATTCCATTTGAAATTCAAATATATACTGTTTTGGATATTCAACATTGTCCCTTTTATTTATGACTTAAGTCATGTCTGGTAAAATTTTACACCAATATGATTTTACTTTTTTAGAAGGACAAGCTTAAGTGTACAAACTACAAACCCTGCACTTTATATTTAATAAGAACTGATACAATAGAAGTGCAGTTTTTGGTTTTATACTTTCATGGAAAAGGAATGCATTTAAATCTTCTAACAGGATAAATAACATAGCCTCCAACAAATCAAGGATGCTCAAGTATACAACAAGTTCCAAATAAAGAGTGTTCGGAAATATTATCTCACAGAAGTGTATGAATATAATTTGCACATTTTAAGATCTTCCTTTCTATGTATGTCCTACTTGAAATCTGGCAAATATATTCTCAACTTACATCTGTACATGTCAAAGAAACTCAAGAATAGTATTTGCACATATATTTATAAATCTAATTCAGAATATGTTGTTTCTGTCTCTATGTTTTCATGGACTGTGTTCAAATATGATCACTGTTGCTCTGAATAAACCATTGAAAACAAGCTCAGCCAAGCTCTCTAGCTGGTATGAAGCCTGGTTTCCAACAGTTGGTCACAATCTCAAAACTGCATGGGAGAAGATTGGAAGTCTTTTATTCCTCCAACTTTTAACTACAAGATTGATTTATTGTGAACATTTAGAATTTGACACAAATACAGTAAATTAGCATTGATAATGATGAATTTGTGAGGAACAACACAACTCATATTTGAATTCAATAACTTAATGGGATAACAGAAGACTACAGAAGCATGGAGATTGAAATTTCTCTGACTGATTTGCCATTACCATTAATGAGAGTACTTGAACTATATATGGACTAAGTCACCAAATCAGCCTGAAACCCCAATGATTCTTGGTACAGAACATACCAGAATTGGAATCAATACATCTGCGGATTCAGGCAGGGCACAATATTTTTAAGCCAGAATCATTTGGTATCAAACCTGGGCAATTCCAGGTATGTTGGAGCAATTCTGGGGTGATTCCAAGCAGCAGATATTATTTTCAATGCAATTTGACTGATTTTTTATTTTACTTTAGACTTTTGATGAAGCTGCCCTAAAGTCTAAACCGATGTTTATTTGTATTTGGCAAACAAAGCTCGCCAGATTTCATTCAACAAAATTGAAAGCCAGCAAACATAAATGGAAACCCTACAAATCATTCTAATGCATAAATTTCTTTCTGCTATGTTGTCATTCCGTTGCTGTGTTGCCATTCCATTCAATACAGATCTTATTCTGAGTGTGAGTCATGGTTGCCGTCAGCTGCATTCTGTTTCTGCATTAGGATTTTCAGCTAACATTTTTGAGAGTAGTTTCTTTCATTTTCGGGAGAAGTCTACCAACATTACAACAGAAAAGGATAGATAATCCGCAAAATTTCGTAGTTCAAAAAGCATCTGACTTTCGTAGCTAAGGAAATATTGTTTTTACATTATTGATGTGAGTGGGAAAGGAATTGACTTCAAAATACCATATCCTTTTAAAATCTTGATATTCGCATGTACCATACAGTGGCCTTTAATTTGTCGTTTATCATTTATTTGAATAAATATTTGCCAAACCATGCTTTCTCAAAACTAAGATAAAAGTTTAATTTTATCTAATAATATTTAATATTATTATTTAACACGTTCAAAAAAGCAATTTAATATAGTATAGCTTTATATATGGTATTAATAAAGTATAGTTTATGGGCTACAAATTATCAGTTTTTACTCTCTTTTCATACAGAAATATCCACAACATACCCAGCCCAAAAAATGTCATACTGCTGTATTGTATCCATGTAACCATACCCAATTCCAATTTGGTAACTTACTCGATGGACTCACAAATAGAGAAGTTGAACATACAACAACAAATGGGCAACTGTCATTAAGAGTCTTGCGAGTAGACAAACACTAGAACTCCAATAGGACAATATAAAAAACTGTTTCAATCCCAATTTGAAATTAAAGGTTGACTGCCACGGATCAATTTACTAACTATGTGCTGGCTAGTCTGTGACCTAATTATAGTCTACTGTGTGAGTTGAAATATGCAGGTGTGAGACCAATCCCTCCCATAGGGCTCACAAACATGAGACTATTGTAATTTGACCATTTGCAGGACTGGGGCGATTCCTCCTACAAGTAGGTGTGATCCCCAAAGAACCAATAGTATCCTCACCTCTTGATAAGCATTTTTTAGCATTTGAGTAAAAAAACCTTGCTAGATCAAGTCAGAATTCAATTAAGATCCATCATAATGAAGGTCAGTGGACCCTCTCAAGGACATCTTAGGAAAAAAAAATTGTAAGGCAACTTAGAACGAATTAGAAGATTATATTAGGCTCACTACATAATGATTTAATGATCTTAGGCACAATCATGCAGGTATTTGCAGTTGCAGGCTTGTAACCTAGTACACAAAATCTTAAATGAAAATAAAAAAAATCAGACAAAGCTCGGTAAGATTATTTTGGCAGCACACACTCTCAATGTAACAATGTTCTAAGGGCCTACAGAACGTTTTGACCTAAAGAAAATTAAAATTCATCTTATTAAATCTTATTTTATTGGCACCTTTGCACGGAGACTAGAACTAGTGTTCTGCCAATGACGCAACAATTCCAAACTAAAGCATAGGTTGCCTGTGTTAGGAGCCAACGAATTGAACTCCTACTAACAAATGTTCACATCATTGAAGTGACCTTGGGATGTGAAAGTACTTAACTTATGCAGAGTCTACCAGGATCCTATTCCTGCTGTGTGCAGTGAAGCTCCAAGACAGTTCAGTAAATACAATTAGTAGGCTGTCTCGAATTAAGTAGATGACATTCAAGGTTGAGTTCTCTCCCTAAAATCTAATTCATGACTCCCAAATGAGATGACTTATGTTGTTGACCGGTGAACATTCTTAAGCACATGTTATACTGCAATGAATAGTGACTCGAGCAGAGTTAATTCAGAGAGCTTGACTGATAGAGATGAATAGTGGGACAACAAGAGAGATCATTTATGCGCTTGGCAAATATAAATAAATGGAGGGCCAAGGGCTAGTCGTTATGTGCCCCACCAAAGAAGCTAAATGAAAAGCCAATTACCAAGCTCGACTAATAGAGATGAAGAAGATGTCATTTATGCCCTCCACTGATGCAGAAGGCAACAAATGAGGATAAAAAAAAAGAGGTCGTGTAAAACACTCGAGTGATGGACCAACTGTAGCAATCATTTATGCCTCTATCAATAGATAAACCAGGGCACATAGAAAGACGAAATTTATGCACGCGATTAACATAAATTTAATGAATTGTCACCCAATTGTAAGAAACAAACTACACAACAAAAAGAACTACTCAATTGCAACTCCAACCAAACAAATCCATGGTAACCAAAAAGAATACTATCGCTCCGATCACTACGTACTTCTTCTCAAACACCAACATCATCAAAACCAATTACGACTATTAAAAAATCTTCGTCAAAGCAATTATATAAATACAGCACCGAATCAACGTTTCAGAGCCACTCTTTTCACCAAACAAACCATATCATATACATATCAATCGGATCAAACATGAGCATCATAATGAAATCTTAAAACCCTAAAAACCCTAGAAATTCTAACAGTAATGCCAATTGAAATAAAATCGGATCTAATTTATGTATTCCAAAAGCAATTAAGACCCAAGAGAAACAAAACAAAACAAAACAAATAGACAGCACTTACATCTACAGCCGTGCGATCGTAAACCTGTTTTTTCAGATTCTTCAGTTTAGCCCCCGGTTCTCTGAATCTCTTGTAAAACTGCCCAGCAATTGCTCGCGAAAAAGGGAGCAAATGAGTTGCAGCAGTGCTCCTTCAAAGCAGTTACAGCCCTGGTCCTATGAGGAGCCAAAGCAGAGGGCCAATCTGAAACAAATTTCTTCCCCCTGTTTCTTCAAACGTCGATTTTTTAGCCCTAACTATAATTTTGTTAATTTAGTAAATGGCGAAGAAAATTCGGAGAATATTTCTATTTTATCTATTGCTTTCTTCAACCGACCATGTCGAACACGGTGCGTTTTTCCCACCGCAAATAAAGTGGACTCGAGCGAAAAGAATGAAGAGATTCGTGCGGGGTCGTTCATTGATTTGTCGCCTTGTAATGGGGTCCTTTTCGCTTTTGGGCAGGCTTACGTAGATATCATGGACTTTTATGGGCTTTATCAAATTCTCCTTTTCTTAGATGTCACCTTGCTCTTGTTCAAACCATATAAGCCTAATTTGTTTGACCTCCATTCTCTCTCATTTCATTTGTTAGTCGGAAACAAGTTCTAGGTATGTGACAGTCCCTTATATGTGCGATTCCCCATCCCAATCCACTTTTCAAAGTGAATTGGTAAAGGTTGGTCTATTTTGTCTTTGCTTTTTTAAATTAAGTATAAATGCATAAAGTAAATAAGAAAATAGATTTGTTTAGTTTATTGATTGAGGAATGCTTATTTTTTAAGGAAGATTCTGAATTTTGATTACTTATGTTTAGAAAATGTGATATGTGTTATATTTAGGATTGAATATACAAGTTTAGGTTGTGTTTTGATTTGATCTTGTGTAATTTGGAATTTTATTATGTAGTTCATCTGATTGATCTTTGTCTATTCTGATTTTTTTTGTAGTTGAGGATTGGTGGTATTTAGAAATGCTTTGGAAGGACTATCATTGTGTCACAGGGAAATTTGTTTAGTTCAAACCCCAAAAAAATGTGTAAAAGATCAAAGGCAAGGTCAAGGAACCTCAAATGATGTGTGTAGGTTTGTTACTCCTTTTGGTGCACCAAATCCAAAGGTTTCATTATCGATTACTCCTTTAATACTCTACAATAAGAGGACTTGTAGGTTCTAGATTTGATGAAATGAGTGCTAATGAATTCCTTTAAATACTAGCATGTGTAACATTGAATTTCACAAACAAGTACTTAGTCAACTCAAAGCAAGAAAATAAAAGGTAACCTTGACCAAAATTTTAATTTTAATTTAGAGAGGCAATGATCAAGTTTGCAACCACATAAATGACCCTGGGTAAGTAAAAGATCATATTCATGTGTATAATAATTATATTTAGGTATGTGTACGAATAAGTGTAATAAATGTAAGGACTAGGTGACTCTATCAATATATGTATATATAAGGATAAAGTGGGGACTAAGTGTGTGGAGATATATATGTATAAGGATAGGGGTAAAAGCAAGAAGTTGGGTCCACATATAGGAGAAGTTTCGAGCTTGGAAAAAATTCCAACAAAAACAAGTGTGTGTTTAGGCTTGAGCTCGTGAAGCTAATTTTTTTAAATGGGTAACCATTCTAAAACAGGTATCCATTTTGTTTTTCAAAACAAATTCTCATGTCTAATTACACAATATTTTAGAATGAGTACGCGTTTTAGAGTGGGTACGCATTTTAGAGCGAGTATGTGTTTCATAAAATTTGAAATTTGAAACCCATGCCTTTGCTTTTATTTTAGGCTTGGAAACCCACCCCTTAGCCTTGAACCAACAAGTACAATGTCATGAAAACATCAAGAGAAAAATTAACTTTAGCAATATGGCTGACGATTTTTTTTAGAACTTTTTTATGAAATTAAAACATGTTATAGATGATGATGTCTAGTTTTCAAATATGTATTTTTTTTATGATTGGATTCTTTTTTTCTATTTTTTAATTAATGTATGAGGAAACTAGTCCATAAACTTGAAATGTTAGTTTTTCGTTTTTTTTAATCACTTCTATTTTTTAAGTTTCTTGTAAGAAAATTATATGACATCAATCTACACATAATTCTTTACACAATGAAAAATAAATAAAAAATTATTAGTTTAGCTCAAACTATGATGGTTGTACACAAGGGGTTTTCAAAAACAACAATTAGGGCCAATAAAAATTAATAAAAAAGTTATATTTAAAAAAGTTATAAAAAATATCCTCATCAATTTTTAATATAACACACATCTTTTCTCAAAATTAATTAGAAAAATACTTTTATTTAGATCAAATTGTCATACACGTGCATGGTATGGTCCTAAAAAATAACTTTTAAAAAGTGACTTTTATACATGCCTATTAAAAATTAATTTGTATCATCCAGGTATTATAATAAATTACATATTTGAAAATTGGACTCAAAATACTACATTTCATATTCTTGGACTATTTTAAGATTTTATGTGTAAGTATTTCAAATTTTTAGTCAAACTGTGATAAATTTTAAAAATCAGAAACACTTCCACTTCTTGAACATTTAGTGGACCCAACTTCTTGAACCTATACATAGGTGAATATTAAGAGAATGAGTCCAAATTTACACAATGTTACACCATCTATCAATATGTAAATGTATCAAGGTATTTCCTAAAAATGACCACAAAACGAAATGGGAAATGGCATGGGTATGGAAATTTTACCATTAAAAGTTATAAAGAAAAATAAAGTTTCCTTATTGTTAACTTAGGTTAATTTAATTAGGTGCATACACATAAGCATAAATCAATCTAGATTAATTAATTAACAGTTGTAGGCGTGATATTTATAAAATTAAATGCTAAGCTAGGAAATTAAATGTGATGGATAATGATGCTTGGCTCTAAGAACAATGATGATGAATAACTCTAGTGTAGCTATGAAGTTTGACTATTTTAGGACTAGAAATGGATCATATGTCTTTCACCTTAGAATTAGAATACTTTGTGTTGTGTATGAAATTTGATTCAACAAAAGAAAAATGCATTTCCTTTATCAAACAATCTCACTAACACTACACTAGGATCAACTAATTCTTGTGAAAATAAAATCTAATCCACTGCTAATCTATTAGATAGAGCAAATTATTCTAATTAATTCCAAAGTATTTTACCCTTGAAAGACTAATATTTTATAATTAGGTTAAAACACTACAAGAAAGGAATATGCTACTATTTTATGGAATTAAATTATAGAATTAACATGCTAAAAGAAAAATATATAAATACACGACAAAGCAAAACATGGAGACAAAATATGCCAACAAGTAGCATAGATGTTTACATGACATGTTGTCATTTATGAAGCAAAAATGGCCAAAGTATAAATCTATCTCAAACTACTTACTTAGTCTATACAAAAATAAAACCAAAAACTACTAGGAAGATCACCAATGCTGATGGAAATAAAAATAATAGAAATTTAACCAATATATTCAAATGAAAAAAAAAATGGAAAAGAAAGGAGGATATTGTAAATTATTGTAGGGTTGAATATCTTTTGTTGGACAATTGCTAGTGTCTCCTTTTGGATTTGAGACATGGAATAATCGCCTCACATGGATCTATTTATCTTTGGTGTTTATATCGGGCATTAACAGGTCAATATTTTGGCACAATAGCAAACGTGTTCCAACAAATGGCATCAAAGTCATGGTTGCGGGTTCAAAACCTTCAAGTGACGCTAAGGGGGGATTGTTGGACTAATCACCAACATCTCCCTTTGAATTTGGGACATGGACTAACTACCTCTCGTGGATTCGTTTATCTCTAGCATTTGTATCAGGCGTTAATAGGTTGATCTTTTGGCATAACAAAAAATATGCTCCAACATCTTCTCCAAGGGAAATAACATGCAACAAGAAGATGAAGAAAAATGTTTTGGGTTATTTGGGAGCTTGTCAAGAATGGTCAAACCCCTATTTTAGTTTTCCAACCTCGACTACAACCATGATATTAAAAATAATAGAAAGAGTATGTGTTTCTATCCTAAATGTGTCTAGTATTAAGATAGAAATGAAAATTTTAAGTAGATTGTATTAAAATGAAAACTAGAATGTTGGAGAATAATTAAATAAGATCTTAGATACCAAAGCTAAAAGCAACTAGGATTTTCCAACGATAGTAATAGAAAATATGAAGAGAATCTTGAGTAAGATCATAATATGTCACCTCTCGAAAGCTTGGTGAGACCAAAGGAGGAAAGAATATTGCTACAAGATGTTAATAAACTTCTCACAAGCTTGCTAGAGTTCTAGAGAGTCTTCACATGGGCTTCACAATGTTGGTAATGATGGTGGAATACTAAGAGAGTGTTTGAAATTTCAAGAAGAATGAGATGGATTGAGAATTAATTCAAAATAGGGTCAAAAAGGAAGGAGAAGAGGGATCCAGTTAGCCATTCAAAATCACACCAATTAGTTACCTTCAGACTCAAAAGATGGCAAGGAAAGAAATGCTTAAGAATAACTACAAGATGAAGAAACATCACCAAACTCTAGTGCATTATAGAGATGTCTACGTGTCATGCTAATGTCTAGATAATTCTAGCTTGGAAAAGGCCAAAACACCAAGAAATGACTCAAACACAATAATTGTGACAACAACTTTAGGAAAAATGAGCACAAGAGCACTAGGAGGAGGAGGTGGGTTTGAATCATCTAGTTTACCCCATTCATTAGTGGGGTCTAAATTGTCCAAAGGAGGTTCTTAACCATTGTTACCATTATCATCTTTGTTATTGTTAATCTCATCATGAACAGGAGAAATAGTAGGATAGTCAAATCACACCTCATATGAAGTCTTCGAAGATCTTGTTTGCAAGGGGTGTGGCTTCCCTAGATTCTCCAAAATCAGCTCCTTTGTTGGTTGGGGAAATTGTTAAAGATGAGCTTACTCCAAACATTGAGGAAATGGCAAATGAAATTCTTCTAAAAGTTGGTGCAGATATCTTTCAAGAAATAGAAGAAGAAATAATGGGTGAGGAAGGAACTAAGGTTCTTCTAAATGCTTTGTCAATTTCTCAGACTCCTAGTCTTTAAGACTTAGAAAAGTCCACACCTCCTACAAAAAAGGGTAGAAAACCCAAATATGCAAAAATTCAGGAAGAAATTAAAGCTATCATTCAATCTACCTTGTATAGATGTTTGAGAACAAGGAGAGCTTGTTGCTCTCCTCGAGAGCAATGAAGATATTCTCTTGGAATGTCAAGAGCTTGAATTCCCCTAACAAATGTCACTTGATAAAGTGTTAAATTGATGCATCGAACATGAATATTATTCTCTTTTAGGAAACAAAAATTGTAAATCAACCGACTCAAGACATCTTTTAGAAATGGAGCAAGTGGCAATTTTTCTATACTCCAATTATTGGGGCTTCTAGTGGCTTCGTAGTCTTGTGGAATGTGAATAAATTCTCTCTTCATCTCATTGCCAATGGTAAAAATTGGATGCTAGTAAAAATTTCTTCTACCATTTCAATTTATTGGCTTTTCAATATTTATGGTCCGAACTCAACAATCAAGAAGAAACAACTCTAGGACATTATGTCTTTTGCTAGATAATTTGAAGGATGAAAAAGTTATTCTTGGGGGAGATTTCAATGCAATTTTGAGTCTAGATGAAAATTTGGGGGCATAACACCGCCTTCAAAATCACTGGTTGACTTTAAAGACTTTGTCAATGATAATGCTCTTCTTGATAGTTCGCCTATTAATGGTAAATTCCCTTGGACCAATAGAAAAAAAGATTTTCTCCTTATTGTTGAAAGGTAACTAGATAGATTCCTTTTTCCACTTGGTTCTTGATGAGCCCATTTATTAGCTAAGTTTTTGTTATCTTTATGTTGCTTATAATACATTCCTAAGATAATTATTCCTACAGTATGCCATCATTTATGTCTATTATGCAGACCTTAAACTTGGTTAAAGTATATGGAAATGCAATTATGATATGATTGTGTTGCTTGATTTGTATGTGAATATGTATGAATTATAATTGATATATGTGCTTAATCATGGTAGTTAGTATTGTGTATGTGTCTTATGAACTAACCCCTTGTAGCCTGAGAAGACACTGTAACTTGTAGAAACTGCAGAATGTAACCCATAGTCGAAGGAGTTCCTGGATAGTGAATCAAGGGATGTTCCTAAATACACCGAACACGATAACTACAACATGGAGACACTCAATGAATCCAATTGTGCATCATTATGAGAACAATAAAGGAATTGAAGAAGGAGAACCATGTTATCATTATGATTCTAGTGTAACTGATCTTATGTTCCACATTTCAGTTCTATTATTGCAGAGTTCTAATCCTATTTGGATTCTTATTTCTTTTCAGTTGCAATTAGGATAGCTAAATCTTAATTACGCTTTGATATCTAGGAGAGTTGTGATTAATGATTTTTTTTTAGAGTTGTGGTCTAAAAAAACTCCTCTGTGCATGTATATAGTTGGTGGTTGAGTCTTTAGAATGGAGAGTTGATTAATCTTTCAGTTGTGGATTTTGTTATCAAACACTTTTCAATTTTTTGTTGTTATTACATAGACATGTTGATTGTTCAAATATGGTTTTTCTGAATACAATCTTTGAACAAGAGTTCATGTGATATTTTGGAATGAGTAATGAATGATCTTGAGTTGATATGGTTGAATTGAATTTGAATATTTAGATTTGGTTTAGTTTAGTGGAGACAACCACTTGAGCAAGGGCCACTAAGGTATTTCCCTTCACTACATTTATAATTTTTATTTTTGTTAGAAGTTACTTCATGATTGCATAATCAGTTAAGATAAATTCTCATATCAAGTTATCCATAATTGTTGCTCATGTTCATAATTGCATTCATCTAACTTATAGTACTCTAGAGTGTAGAATAGGTTCAATTATTAGTTTCCAGTTAGTTTCAACATTTTACTTGTTAACAAAAGTTCAATCACAAGTACTCGTAGCCAAAGCACCAACTTTACTTCTTTCATTGTTATGCATTTTTATGATTTCCAGCTAGCATAATACCTTCACTAGGATAATTTAGGTAACCTCAGGTCTTTGAAAGCACATACAGTGCTATCACCATCACAAGCTTACTAGCCTTGGTTGATAATCTAATGAAAGTATTTTCAATGTCAAGTGGATTGTTCAGCCAGGTTTCCCCCTGAATTAAGTGATTTCCACCAAGTTTATTAGGCATTAGAATGGACTCTACATTTTTGGCGTCATTATCGAGGATGGTGCTATCTTCGTAGACTTGTGTTTCCAAGATTTTATAGTTTATAATTTATTTTCAACATTAGGACTGTTAGGTTTAATCTTATCAAAATACCAAAACATTCTACTAACATTGTGCAGGAGCCATTGCTATAGAAAGTTTACCTATTGTATGCGAAGGCAGAGAGACACATTGGGAAGGTTCCTCCCCTCTACAAGCCAACAAGCTAAAGAAGATAGTGGTGACTCCAATACTCAGAGCGAGGGTATTACTGAAGAAGAAACTTCCTTTTCACCAATATCTACTACACCTACAAAGGGGACATACCGAACCATGTGTGATGCAGTGGATGATCCACTTGAACATGTGACCTTTGAGTTCCCAATCACTAACCAAGAAAGGGCTATTGCACTGGAGAATATCCCTCCTTTAGCATTACCGGTCTTTTATAGTTTGGTGAGTAAAGATCTAGACACTTTTTTGTTTAAATTTTATGTCCTATGTAGGAGCTATGACTATACCTTTGATGCTTATAGGCTCAAGCTCTTCCCCGCCACTGTAAAAGATGTTGCTTTGAGAAGGTTTATGGGACTAGGCGAGGATGTTATTCCAGATTGGGATACCATGAAAACATCGTTCTTGGAAAAAGACCAAGACTATTGTAGAGGACTTGATGGGAGGAGAGATGACATTTTCAAAATGTTACTGAAGGAGGATGAGCCATTAGAGGACTATGCAAAGAGATTCCAATTCTCTTTGAAGAAAACCCACAAAACAAGCTATATGAAGAATCCCTCGAGTTAGTATTTTTGAGGGGAGTCAATGAGGACTACATGGATTCCCTCAATCTTATTGGGCAAGGGGATGTTTCTCAACTACCATTTGAAGAAATTTGTAGGGTCTACAAAAATTACTCTTGGACCTTCACTAAGAAGCCAAGAGGAGAGAGGACATCCACCATTGGTAAATCATCTATTGGGGTTTCAAAGATAGAGTTAAGTAATTTTCTATCCAACATGAAGGAAGACATTATCAACCTCCTAACAACTCAGCTAGACACTCTCCACATAAAGAAGAAGCAAGAAGAAGCTGAAGTAATGCTTACTGAATACTGCCCCAGCTATAAACAAAGGAAAGAAAACTGCAAATGCAAGAGGGTGGCTAGTATTAAAGAAGATAAAACAAAGAAACCTGATTTTCAACCACTTGAATAAGAGGATGGATATCTATTTTGCATAGCTCAAAGAATGCCATGGCAACAAAGACAAGGTATGTCATAAGACCCTCTGAATTTCAATTCATCTTTTCCAATTGGAAATTAGAATTTTTCTACTTGGAATTCCCAGCTCTGGCCAAGTAACCAAAATCAATGGCAAAACCCTCAACAATGGCAACAACCTCAGCAAAATTGGAACCAGCAGCAACCACATGCTTGATTACAACCAAATTTTCAAGGTTCTAGTTATAATCCTCAATGGTGATGAATAACTCTAGTGTGGTTATGAAGTATGACTATCTTAGTACTACAAATGGATCATATGTCTTTCACCTTAGAATTAGAATACTTTGAGTAGTGTATGAAACTTAATTATGAAAAAGAAAGATTAATTTCCTTTATCAAACAATCTCACCGACACTACACTACAATCAACTAGTCCTTGCAAAAATAAAATTTAATCCACTGCTAATCTATTAGATAGAGCATATTATTCTAATTAATTCTAAAGTATTTTACCCTTGAAAGACTAATATTTTATAACTAAGTTAAAACACTACAAGAAAGGAATATGCTACTATTTTATGGAATTAAATTATAGAATTAACATGCTAAAAGAAAAATATATAAATACACAACAAAGCAAAACATGGAGACAAAATATGCCAACACGTAGCATAGATGTTTACATGACATGTTGTCATCTATGAAGCAAAAATGGCAAAAGTATAAATCTATCTCAAAATACATACCTACTCTATATAAAAATAAAACCAAAAATTACTATGAAGATCACTAATGTTGAAGGAAATAAAAATAATAAAAATTTAACCAATATTATTCAAATGAAAAAAAATAGAAATAGAAAAGAAAGGAAGATATGTGCAAACTGTTGTAGGGTTGAATATCTTCTCCAAGGGAAATAACCTGCAACAAGGAGATGGTGCAGGAGCACCGCCAAGTGCCTAAGAACTTGTTTTGAAGATTTTGTTTTAAATTTCCTTTTTTTGTTTTGGAAAGGTCTCAAATACATTTTTAGTTTGTGTTTGGGGACCTTTTTTGTTCATAGGAAAAATTGAATAAATTGGGAAATGTTTTGGTGGTCATTTCCTAAGTTCTTGTAAAAAGTTTGAAAACACACTATGTTTTCAAACAGTTGTTTTTGGCCGTTTTGGTTAGAAACCTAATGAAACCTAACGATTTTGGGCGTGAAAAAGAGTCTTTCTCAACCTTTTTTGGGGTTGGATGCTTTTGATGTTGGCATTTTCATGAAAATAAAGAAAAAACAGTGATTTTTGTTGAAAAAGGCTGATTTTCTGTTTCTTGCGTGTGACAGCAAAAAGAAATGAATTGAAGAAGCATTTATTAGTGTTCATAGCATGTAGTGAGGCAAATAGAAGTTCTGTTTTGATATTTTAAACTGTTCTACTCATCGCTTTCATCTATTTTGTAAAATATTGTGTTTTTCTCTGTTTGCTGTTTTGACTGGTAAAGTCCAGAAAATGGAGTTTTAGTTTTGTTTCCTGTCCGTACCAGGAAGTATGGGCATTGTGGAAACAAGGAAAAACTCCCTCTTTGTACATAATGTAAATGTAAGAGTCATTTTGAGTTCTTTGGTGGCTAGCAGATGGATGCCCTAGGCGAGCCAGAGCAGGCCCGGTTGGGGCAGTCTTGAAGTAAAATTTCAATAACTTGCAGGGAGTGAAGCTTTTGAAGAAATTCCTTTTTGAGGATTTAGGGGAGTGTCTTGGCTCTGTATGGTGCCAAGGAAGAGCCTTTAGCAATCCGTTTGAATGAAGAACTTTTCACCAGTCCGGAATCAGCCTGAGAAAGCCAATGAAACCCTAGTTTCTTGTGCATCTTTGTATCTGGACAGCATACAGCCTAAACAGGCTTGAGACCACAGGATTCTTGGAGGTAAGGGCAGGGAAATCACCAATCCTAATCCAAAGAACCTTAATCCTTGGTGGGTTTAGAAGGAGGAAGCATTAAACCCCTGTTTTAGAGACCTAATTGGGAAGGCTACTAGTTTTTTTTAAGCCCTAGGAAGGAAGCTTGAGGAAGCGATGGAGAGTTGGAGGATTGTGGTTGCAGAAGGACCTTAGATTGGTCATTTTGAAGTTATTGAAACAATTTTAAACCCCTGCAAGAACCTTGAAGAAGTTTGAGGCTATTAGGCCTTTTAGGGATGATTAAGGGTCTAAGAAGAGAACATGGTGAAGCACCAGGTTTTGTTTAGAAAACGAAGCAAGTGGATAGAAGAGGGATTGGTCAGTCAACCAGGGGTTCCTAGGCAAAGGCAGGGACCTATAGGTTAGCTTGGTGGAGCAAGGCACCAAGGGGGTCTATTGAGGAAAGACCAAGAGCAGGAATTAGCAAGTGATTCCCTCAAATCCGTTATCTATAAGTTAATTATCGAGGCGAAGTGAAAAGATTTGGAAAGTAAGCTTATATGTGGAGAAGTTAAGGTCAAAATTAGAAAGCATCAACATAGTGACAAATGCAGTTAACCAAGAAGGTTTGAAGGCAAAGGACAGCAAAGTCCCTGAAGAATAAGGAAAAACAGTGGAAGGCATTGAGCGATGCAAGATTGGAAGAAAGGTGCGCAAAGAGGTTCGCGAGAGGAAGACAAAGAGTCCACGAACGACCTTATTCTCAAGGAGGAGCCTTTCTTGAAGGCATTGAAAACCCTGAGTGGAAAAAGACATGAGGGCATACCACTATTCCATGGAAAGATGGATCTTGATTTGGTCATGGACTGGATAGATGGCATGGAGAACCATTTTGAATGTGATGGAGTCACAGAAGCACATAAAGTGAAGGTGGCAAAATCAAGGTTGAGAGGATCAA
>VDFB02058796.1:0-47371 GCA_007258455.2 Sequoia sempervirens
CTTACTTGCTGACTTGAAGCTTCTTCAACACTAGAAGGCTTAGATTCAATCATTTGACTCATCAATGCAACATAGTTTGAAAACTTCTGAGGTCTTCTACTTTCTCTGAATGTTCCTCTAGGGGCTGCAAACCTTTCTGCCTCCTGCATTGTTTGCCTAGCCCATAGAGGTCTCTTTCGACCAATAACAATGTCTCTAGGCCCACCAGTAGGTTCCAAAGGCTCAACTGGATCATCATCTTCTTTAGGATCAGTAGCCCCCCTCTGAATCTCAAGAGTATGGTCAACTTCCATGTCCTGAGGAGACTCTTGTTCTTCATAGTCGATCTCCATGTGAGTGCCCTTAGATCTCTTGAATGCAACATCTTCTTCAAATGTAACATCTCTGCTGATATCTATCAGTTTTTGACCTGGAATGTAGACTCTGTAGGGTTTTGAAGACTCACTGTAGCCCACAAATATTCCCTTCTTGCCAGATGGTTCCAATTTTGTCCTTTTATCTTTAGGTACATGAACATACACAGGACAACCGAATATTCTCAAATGGCTGACTTCAAGCTTCACATCTGTGAACGCTTCTTCAGGAGTCATGTTCTCCAAGATACGATGAGAGCTCCGATTCTGAACATATACAACTGTTCTAGATGCCTCGGCCCAAATGAAGGTTTGCAGATCTTGATCATGAATCATGGCTCTAGTTGCTTCTACAATAGATCTGTTCTTCCTTTTTGCAACACCGTTTTGTTGTGGATTGTAGGGAACACAAAACTCCCTCTTAATTCTTGCCTCAACACAAAAGTTACGAAACCTTCCGGAGATATATTCTCCTCCGTTGTCAGATCTCAGAACTTTGATCCTCTTCCAGGACAAGTTCTCTAGCTAAGCTTTAAATTCCTTTAATTTCTCAAGTACCTCCTCAGATTCTTTAGTCTTTAAGAAATAAATCCAAGTCTTTCTAGAGTAGTCATCTATGAAAATTATATAATACAAGAAACTACTCAAAGAAGCAACAGACATTGGACCACACAAATCAGAATGAATAAGATCTAGAATACATTTAGATCTACTTTCACTACTATGAAAAGGTCCTTAAGTATTCTTACCCAAAGCGCATCCTCGGCAAGTACCTTCATGCTCCTGGCTGAGTTTAGGAAGGCTTGTGACCATCTTCTCCGTGGTAGGAAATGCTCTAAAGTGTAGGTGAGCAAATCTTCTATGCCAAAGCTCACACAAACTTGATGAATCATGCAACAAAGCCTAAAATGGACAAGTGGAACGTTTGTAGAGACTCTCATGTTGAACTCCAATCACTCGGGCAGTCTTGATGCTTGAGTTCTTCGGCCATGCAAGGACTTTACCTTCAGAGAATGCAACTTGATATCCCTTGTCCTCCAAGGCTGAAATAGAGACAAGGTTCCGCTTGATGTCTGGTACAAATAGTACATCACTCAATTGCAAGGAGATGCCAGAATCTAAGTGAAGAGTGGAGGTCCCAACACCTTTCGCAGAATAACATGCATCATCTCCAATTATGACTTGAACACTTGAATCTCTTTCTACCAAATCAGATAGATGTTCTCTAAAACCTGTGATGTGGGGAGAGGCACCACTATCAATTAACCAAGTGTTGTTATCCGTTGGAACATTGCTTGATAAGGAAAAATAGAATAGAAAACCACTTGAATCCTTTTGAGGAGAGATCTCACCCACATCTGCAATTGAAGCCTACTGCTTAGGTCTGGTTGGACAATCTTTTGCATAGTGACCAAACTTGTCACATCTGAAGCACTGTAAGTGGGAAAGATCCTTCTTCTTCTTAGATGCAGGAGCACCATCTGATCTTTTATCTCTGTTCCTCTTGAAGAAGCCTTTCTTCTTCAAAGATTGAGTGGCAAGTACATGAATCTCTTCATTGGTAGAACTTTTCCCATTGCCTCTTGCAACCAATCTAGATTCTTCTTGAATGCAATCTGCTCTCAAGCGATCAAAGTTAGGTAGCTTTGATCTCCCACTAATTCCTTGGATAAATGGCTCCCAAGATTGAGGAAGACCATTAAGCACCAACATAGTGAAATCCTTGTCATCGACCATATGCCCAATGGTAGATAGCTGATCTCTTAACTCAGTGATCTTCATGAAGAATGAGATGACGGAATCTCCTTTCGCCATTTTGACATGATGTAGTTGTTGCCTCAATGCAAGAGCTCTACTTGTATTGTTGATCTCATACATTTCCTCCAAGGTCTTGAACATTTCCCTTGCTGTCTTCAACTTGGAGATAACCGGCACAAGGTGGTCCTTCACGGAGTCTACCAAAATCTTCTTCGCCTTAGTCCAATTCTTCTTCCATTGGGACTTCTCATTCTAATCAGAAGGTTCTGGAATTTCGTTCTCCATGAACTCAGCAATCTGATTTTCTTCCAATGCAAGCATTACTCTAAACTTCCAAGATGTGAAATTGGAAGCACCTTCAAGCCTATCTTCGATCTTGAGCCCATTCACCATTTTGAAGATAAGATAGACACAAATAGATGAGAACTCGAATGGAAGAACTTCGCTGCTTATAGAAATCTGATCATGATCCTCTTAAACCCGTTCTGATACCATGTTAGTTTTATGATCAGAGGTTAGATAAGCAGATTTTAATTCAAAATCAGACAAATAGACACAACATATACCCTAGGAAAACCCTCCACTTGAGGGAGAAAAACCCAGCAATAATATATCTCTTATATATTGAATAATTATCAATGAGTCTCTTTACAATGAGGCCAAATACAATGCCAAATAACAGCACCAATTTGATGCAATCTCTTGAAGACAATAACACTCTTCTTGATGACAGTAAATCGGCCTCCTTTACATCCTTCAATTTGCTCTTAGAGAAACTCACGATCTGCTCTTAGAGATACACGCCTTTGCATAAACTCGAACTATGAATGTGTGAATGTAATAATGAATATGATACAATGAATGAGCATCTCATATAAATACGTGAAGGAGAGAAGATTGCGTCCCTTCAAGAGAGGAAGTTGGCCACCAATGAAGAGATATGTCTCTCCAAGAAGAGCGTCGATTATCAAGGAAGGGTCGGCCCATAATAAACAACTCGAATTAATAAATAATAAAATATTATTTATTATTCATATGACGTGACTCTTCATCATTGGGTGTCTCCAATAAAATGAAGGAAGGGTCGGCCCATAATAAACAACTCGAATTAATAAATAATAAAATATTATTTATTATTCATATGACGTGACTCTTCATCATTGGGTGTCTCCAATAAAATGAATAGCCGAAAGGCTATATGTAATTTTATTGCTTGAAGTCGCGGTTGGAAGTGAGGCCTGACGCTGCCAACATCAACAGTTTGTAGTGGACATGGCCCTCATATATCTAAAGCACATAGAACCAAGGACAACATTTGTACCACCCACATTGTATGAAGTCTCTAATGAGGTATTTGGTGGAAATATTGTAAGTTACCTAGTAAACTCATCACTACCTAGATTTCAGAATTGGTCTGAATATTGGGCACAAGCAATGTAATGTCCTTTTTTAGGCGAGCAAGAAGAAATAAGGAAAAAAATAATATTTTATTATTTTGAATTTTGGTGCACAATGGGAAGGAATAAAATAATTTTTAAATTTGGTTTTTGGCGCCTAAGATATTTTTAATATTTTATTTGCGGCTGGGCGACCACTTTTGGGAGGTATAAGGGGAAAAAAAAAAATAAAAAATATATTAATTTTGTATTACAAGTTTGGCACCCAAAAAGTGAAATTAAAAATAATATAAAAAGCAAATTTGAAAGAAGTTGGCGCCCAAGTTGGGTCCATTCCAAGGACGAAAACCCTTGTGAATAGTGGGTGAGTTGGACGAAAACCTAGCTCATCAATGGAGGACTTCATGACGGAGGTTCACTTGCGCTTCAATGGATTTTGGTGATAAATTTTCATGCTCAGATTTTCAGATCAGTTATTGGGGACTTTGGAGGGCAGATTTGATGCTATTTTGGCCTAGGGTTCACCCTAGTGTGGAGCACCTAAGTTGCTATTGGTGTGCCTTGATTTGGGGAGGCGAATTTGGCAAGATTGGAGGTTTTTGACGAGTTTCAGGGGTTGGAAACCCTTACCTACAGACCCACAGACCGGCGCACCATTGTGGTAGGGTTTTGAAGGCATTTCCATCATATAATTGCATTCATCTTTGCATTCTGTGCTAGCTGGAGCAATTCACCCAGCTAGGGTTAGCGTAGATCAGCATTTCATTGCATCTTTTGGCTTGTAAGTAGGTTTTCTTCATATCAGAAAACTACTGTACATTTCTGGGCATGTTTGAAGCTCATTTTATGGTGAACTTGCATCAATATTAGGTCTGATTTTGTAGCAGCAGAACCAAACAATTGATAATCAGATATTTGGCTTGTTTAGATGGACAATTTGGTGTTTCATATTGCTGGATTCATTCATGGTTGATGTTAAATAAATTTGTCATATTCTTTGAGGCTTTTTGGCTGAGTTTATGTTGCTATTCATGCTTATTTCAAATCAGAAAATTTATATCAGAAACTAGGGTTTTAGCAGAAATTTTGAAGTGCAGAAACTAGGGCAGAAATTTGTCTATCAAAAATCAGAATATAAGGCAATATCGTCGTTGGGATATTTCAAGCAAAAGCAAAAACAAGAAGGCAAGCACATCAGGTTGAAAGCCATAAAAAAGGAAGCGTGTGAAAAAGAGTGCTAAGGAGCAAACAGTAGTGAAATCCCAATTAATAGACATATTAGATACTCTTGAGGTACAAAGAGATGACAAAAAATAGAAATCACCCCAAGGAGATTTGGTAGGAGGCAGTCTTGAAGTTAGAAGATACCATAGGATCCCCAATAATTTCAGATGAAAGACTCTAAGACGAGAAAAATTGCTAGCACTAATGAATTGCAAGAGTGGTAACCACAATATCAAACAAGGGTAAGGAAGGAGGAAAAGGAGTTAGGGCCAGCTAAGAAGGCCAAAGTAGTGAGGAAATTGAAGGAAATGACACCATCACCATTGGGACACTCCTTAAAAGCTGCAATGTAAGCTCTCTTACAAATGAGTGGCCAAAAGAGAAAGATAATTGGTAGGGCCATAACGAGTGAAAAGGAGGATAAAAGCTAATGAAATGAAAAGGTTAGTTCAATATTCAACTAGCGAGACCTCTAAAGACAGAAATTTGAACAAGAGCAAGAGGAAGAAGTAGAAAAGAAAGTAAGGAAATAACCATAGAGGGAGATAGAGAAGGGAAAACAAAAAAAAATCTCAGGAAGAAGTGGCTAAGAAAATACAGGAGGAGAAACAAAGAAGAGGAAAAGGGACTAAGCAAGAGGTTAAAGCATGATAAGTAGAACTTGATGTGAAAAGCCTTTATAGGTCTATGCATATAACTGTTGGGGGTGTCAAAGTAACCAATAGATACCCCACCACTACCACAATAGACAAGAATAAAATGCTAGAAGTAGCAATGTGCTATGCTGAGAGTAGTCCATGCTTAGACTAAGAATTGACCAAAGGCTTCCCACCATCCCTATGTGCCAAGATGATTCAAAAGAAGAAAGAAAAAGAGGTCACAAAGGAGTTAGAAACATCAGGGCAACCCTAACATAGCATTAGGGCTACAACTCTATCCTTCTACAAAGGGAGTACTCAAAAAGCTACAAGAAAAGGAGATGAGAACCAAACTTAGAATGGAAGTTTTGATAAAACTAGAGTACAAAGATATTCAAGAGGTAACACAAAGGTTTGAAGAGGAAGTAGTAGAAGCAACTGGGATTGCCCATCAAAAGATGAAGGAAACAAAGGCCACACAAAGAAAACAAAAGGAAGAAATTGAGCAGCAACAAGAGTTAGTGACACCCACATCAAATGCCAAATTAATTGAGGCTTAGAGTGAGTGAACCAATAATGGCAAAATATGTAGACACCCAAAAAGATGTTGGACATGATGAAAAGTAACAAGTACAAACAACACAAGAATTAGAAGAGGTTGGGGTCATGAAGGAGCCAATAGAAGAAGCCAAGTAGAAATGGAAATCCAACAAGAACAAACTACAAACAACACAAGGATTAGAAGAGGCTAGAGTCATGAAGAACAAATCCATGCAGTGGAGATGAAGCATTTTGATGAACAAAAGAATGATGACGCATATATGGGAGAACATGATGGGAACTATGTGAAATAAGAACAAAAAGATCACACTCATTAGGAAACCATAGAAGGGATAATAGACGGGAAATGCACTATAGAAGAAGAAAATGACAAGGATAAGACCTTAGAATAGAATCCCTTAGAACAAGAGGCCACCAAGGAGTATGGATGCAAAATAGAGAAATATACCACAAGTAGTGAAGACAAGAAAGCCAAACAAATTATGTTATTGGATCTCCCCAAATGACTATGTGGGATCTTCTCAATAAATTCAAGGAGTTTTTAACATGAAAGAAACAATAAATTGTAGTTTTTGTTGTGGTGCCAAGTATCATCACAACCACATCACAAGGGCCTTGTTGATGATAACATGCAGCGTCAGAAGTAATCTTCCAGCGATCTTCTTATTGGTAATAAATTAAATGATAGCCTCAAGCTATTTAATTTATGAAGTCTCAAGAGGTGTGATTTTTGTAGAGACACTTCTATTTGTTAAGAAAATAATTATTAATGAAGAGGCATGTTTTTCCTAACAAGGCCGACCTTGTTACAAGAGGCGCGATTTTCTATAAGACGTCTTCTTGATGGTGGCTGACTTGGTACTTGGAAAAAGACGCATCCTCTCCTCCTTGTATTTATAATCGATGTCATTCTCATTGTAAATCATCAAGTTTAAGAGTCAGTTCAATATTAGTCCTTGAAGGAGAAGTGCGAATTGTCTAGAAGAGCAAATTCTGTAGGAGAGCATATTGTTGGAGGCTGAGTTCTATCAGCATTATAGTTCTGTGTTGCATCACTCTTTGGTGCATATTGTTGGGCCTGCATATCGGCCTCTTGTAAGAAGATCATTTCGTGACAATTCAATATATAAGTGATATATTGTTGCTGGGTTTTTCTCCCTCAAGAGGAGGGTTTTCCCAGGGTATCTGCTGTGTCTTTGCATCTGATTTGAATTAATTTTCTGTGCATTTATCTGATCATTAAAATTTACAGGCCTTAGGTAGATTTGGGACAATTGAACCCTTTGCAAAACATCACTTGGTGTATATATTAGAGGAAAGTGTTAGAAAGAATTGGATGAACCACTATGTACAAACAAAAGGAATTATAAATGCGGTAATCAAGGAAGTGAGAAGCACAACCCAATGTAGCCCCTGATCTCACCTTGAGCCTAGAAGAACAATTATATGGAACACTAAAGGGATTGTTATGACAAATCACTAAATTGGAGACAAAACAAGCAAAGGTGAAACAACAAGCTCTTTAGGAGTTTGAGCCTAGACAGATGCACAATATGAAGAACCGAATAGCAAAATGGATGAAAGACTTGATGACAAAAATGAGAAAGTTGAAGGCAGTTTGTGGTAATGCAACCACATTTTATCAGTGATCGCGTTGTTGGCTTGCCACCACTCATGATAAAAAAGCCTCATTGTATGTAATGGATAAACAATTAATGACAATCTTCAACTCCTATGATTTAAATGTTGAATGCAATCATTTCCAGGTTTTTTGTGTTTATTGGTTTAAACTTTACTTAGTATGCCAAAGTTTCATTTGCAATTCTTATACTTATTTTTTATTTGCTCCCAAACCTCTACCCACCAGTGTTAATGTTCAATACAATCATTGTCATGTTTTTAATGTTTATTAGTTTAAACTTTACTTAGTATGTGGAAGTTTCATTTGCAATTCTTATACTTATTCCTTACACATCTTTTCATAACTAATTTTTCAAGTACTATATGTATTTGCGCCACCTCCCCACTGCCTCGCTGCCCCTGCTTTGTTGTTCGCCCACCATACCCAAACCTAGGCCCTTGGTCCCCCTGTCCTCGAAACCCATACCCCATCCCCCTGTCAGGAAACTCCGTGGAACTATGTATAGAAATGAAAGTGTACCAAGCAAGGAGCCTTGGAGATAACTCGAACATTACTTCTCAGTTCCTCAAAACTAAGTATTAGAATCTTTTGCCTGGTTAGCATCGAAGAGCAGCACATTGTGAAGATTTTTAGGAAATTTTGGTTTTTGGCAGGTTTAGAAATTGGGTGTCTTGAGGATGAGACATAGCTCAAGCTTAGGAATAATGTTGGCAGGGTTCAGCATTAGAATATGATATGAAGAGACTTGATTTATTAGGTTAAAAACCTGCTTGGGGGGCCTGATAGAGACTTGTGGTTGAAACCTACAAAGGTTCCACAAGTTAAGTCTGTCCTATACACCCCACACCCGACAATTGGTGATAAAGGCATCATTTCAGTGCTGCACATGTAGAAGGTCAAAGGCAAAGTCAAGATGTGACTTCAGAAGAGGATGTGCAGGGTCAATCCAATAAAAGACACATACCAGTGACAATTCCCTACCCAATAGAAAGAATGTGATGTACTGATCTTGGAGGATACAAACACATGTACATATATACATATACATGTGTGTGTGTGTGTGATCTTGCCATTCTGATATATGCTTGTATGTGATTACTTGTATGGAATAAGGGTGTTACTTCAATTTATATTTTTTATAGTCTATGTATCTGCATATATAAGCTATTTCCCCTAATACATTAATTCTAAAGTCTCAAACATCTAACACAATCTAAATCAATCCTAGATCTGGTTTTTATGTCAACAGTTCCCACACAAAAATCATGGCAGATTTTGCAGTTCATATGAAAATCCTATGCTATATGGTGTTTCTTGAACCAAGAATTTGTCAAAATCTTAAATTTAATTTTATTTCCAGAATCCTAGAAGGGGCTCTGTTTCACATAAATATATATTACTAATATGAATTTCGTTAGTCCTATTTATACCATATTGCAGCTGCTTATTTTTGGCAAGATAAGTATTCTAGTCTCCTTTTGAGAGGTTAATTATGTGTTTTTGCAGGTTGGGGGGATTTCCTAGCATGAAGAAAGAAGGAACTTCTCTTGCTGGAAAACTTGTGCAGCCAGTTTTGCAGTTATTAGGTGAAGATGGCTCAGAGACTGTTTGGGTTAGTACCAAAGGATGTAAACGTTTGCTTGCTGTTTATCTTCTGGAAACTATACATACATGATGTGTACAGAGAATAGTAGAAGTTCATAGCTCCTATATGCTGCTGCTCCTTAGGAATTTTTATGACGATTGCTTCTGATTGTGAAAAGAGCTCAAAACACCTCTCTGATTGCACATACCACTGAGTGAGTATTGTGACTTTAGTTGAGTGCTTCACCTCATATGACATATCTGATTGTAACAACCCCAAAAGCTCAGCACCCTTTTTGACTGTCTTATTAGAAGACTTGAGAATTTGTTTAACTCGTGGAACTTTGAGATTGATTAAGCTTTGTGACCTTAATCTATTATGTGTTCAAATTTAACAATTATTATTAACTTGGCTATGAAATGTGTATTTAATCTGGACTGAGATATTTATTTGATACGATTAGGATGATTATCTGACTTTGATTATGTGTTCAATATAGGACTTCTGTGTATGAGTGATTTTCAGTAGAGTTGATGACTCTAACCTTAAAGGGTGAACGTGGAAATTGAGTTTGATGTGTTGGCACTATGAATGCATATGGTTAGGTATCAGCTAATGATTTGGAAATGTTTGGATAACTAAATTAAGGCAATAATGATTGGAATTCTTAGATTAAATTTTTAATATTTTCTCATCCCATTGGATGCTGCAATCTTTTGGTTTAGTGCATTTAGGTCACAAGTGACATGGAAAGACAAACAAAGTAGAAGGGGGGTATTCTGCTGCATGGGTTCTTTTGGTAATTGAGTCAATTGCGGGCGATAGCCATGACATTGATATCCAAGAACATCATTGAGGTGGATGACATGTCAGACAAAGAGTTGAATGAAGCATATGCATCGATGAGAATCAAGCCGGATAGTGAATAACTTAGTTTTTGAGGACCACACTTGGAAATTAAATACCGAAGGTTGAGATGTCTATATCTGTCATATGACAAGATGCTACTGTTGTCCTATGCAATTGATGCATGGAAATTAACTATGACATGGTCACCCAACTTGTACAATCCACTGTACCAGATGACTAGGTAAATCATTCTTCACTAGTTGACATCTTGTCACAATGTACATCTTTCAACTAAAATACATAACAATGTTAGGATTGTCTATAAGTTAAACTAATAAATAGATGATATGCTCTTGATCACATTTGAAATAAACCTTACATCCCCAACTACGAGTATTTTTGGCAACACTTAACACAATTCAAACATTCCCAATCCCATATATTCCATGTGATCAACCATCACTCAATGAAATAGAAATTGTATAATTGGAATCAATAGTAAATTTAACATAGCAGTCTCAGTAGCAGGTGAAATAATGAGATGCACTGGATTTAAATGTAAAGTGCCAAGCTATTTTTTTGTATTTTGACAAATGTTTGATAAAATGCCAGCACTAAAATATTCCAACTATTTGTGTATTTATGTAAGTGATGAAATGACCATTTAACAATCAAACTGAAAGTGATATATATACTTACCATTCAATGAGAAATACTGCAGCGAATTTTATTCATCACAATGTACTCAGATTTGCTAACATATAATTCACTAATACCACTGCTGGGAATGAGTACAATGCATACACAGATTAATTTGAATCAAATTTAATCTCAAAGTTGCTGGACAATACAAGGAAATGCTGTTGAATGTCACTGCAGACCAGATAAGCTTAATCTGCCCCCTTCTCAGACCTGTATGATCTCCTTGATGCTGCTACACTCATTCATAGAACTTCTGATCTGATTGCTACAGTCTGAAAATATACCAAATCAGACCAAGATTGTTGCAACCCACCTGGGATTGTTGAATTGGGTTGAATAATGGTGCCGTTGGGTATGCTTGGGCCTAAAACCCCCAATATTGGATTCATTTACTTCTAGAGCTCAACGCATCCTCCTCCTTATTGATTCAGCCAGCAAAATGGTGTCATATTCTACTAAAGTGGTGGTTGGGAGCTTGGGGTCTTAAAACCCTAATATATGTTGCAGTGGCACCTTCAAGATAGACTCACACACTTCTTACCAGTTCAGTGAGCAATAGAATATAGGTGAGAAAAAAAGAAGTAAAATCTGCTTCTAAGCCACTTCTTAAACTCCAAACAGCCCTACACACTTGCTATGGCTGCCTTATGGTTTGCCATTTGGCATGGCTCATTTATGGAATGGAATGACGAGCAAAAATAAGTAAAATCAGGAATTTTATCAATGATTTCATACTCCAACTTATCTTTGTGCTCCAATATAATTTTTTGCAAGCAAATATATTTCAAGAAGTCTTCAATCTATCCATTCAAAATGATATTTCTTTGTCGATCACCAAATCTCCTCAAATCATCTAATCAATTAGTACACTGTGTAGCCGGCTGAAAGTGTACTTAGTCGGCCGTGAGTAATAAATAAGACTTAGTTTAATATTTCATGTATTTGTCTTGTCATGTTGTCATATTAGTTAGTGGTTCGGGAATTAGTTCTGGATGGAATAATTAGTGTAATGAAGGGATGTGACGGTTGGTCCTTCAACCACCGTCCACGCACTATATGTATTCGGAGTCATGTAGTTAATGGATATACTGTTGCTATGATTGTACTAGCATATGTTCGATCAATAAAGACAAGTTTGATGATTTTATGCATTATATTCTAGTACGGTGTTATGTTTTGTAAGTGATTTTCGTTTACTCCATGCGTATGTTGGAATTCATTCTGTGAGTAAACATTTGGCGCCGTTGCCTAAGTGTACTTAGGGACATCACCCGATAGTAAGGTGGCGTCATGATGGGTCGACCGGCGGACGAGCCTGTGCAAACAAATGAAGAACGGGAAGACGATTTGACACAGGATTTGGTGAACCTGTGGGACATATTGTTAAGGGACCATGTACAGAGGGAAGCTCTCAGGCGAGAGATCCCTTAGGTAGTCATCTGGGACAGACTACAAGTGAATGACGAGGTTGACCATCTCCTCAACCGTCTACCAAGACTGCTGTCCCGCCACTTCATCATCTTGCAAGATCTTCGGGTGGAGAGCGACTAGGAACGTCGGAGGCAACAAATATTGTAGTGGTACGAGGAGAGAACCAAGCAGGAAGAGGAAGAACGAGATACCGGCCGGAGACGTACTCTTGACAACCAATGATTGCACGACCAACCTTTAATGCCTGTACAACCTAATAAAGATAAGAACCGTGTACCAATCGGGCAAGAAACTTAGGAAGAGAGGGTTCGGTGATCACTCAGGCTACAGGAGCAAGAAAACAGACGATGAAGGGTAAAGGAACTTGACAAAGAAATCCTTGAAGATATAACTAAAATAAATCAATCCATTTCAAGAGTAGTCCAAAACCTTGATGGAATAGACCGATCTATCATAAGAGCACACCAAAGTCTTGCCGAGGAAAGCGATGGAGGACCCTTCAGTACACCGTACAGAGAAAGATACAGGATCTATGAAAATGAAAATGAATTAAGTGAAGAGCTCGACAGTAGTATCCAATGCGTTTGGGAGTTGTCCATATCAGACGATGACGAAGGGTTGAGGATTGGAAGATCTGATGTAATGTCCCCATTCTTTCGCGAGCATCAGAGTCAATGGATTAGCCTATTATGTCGATCCTCGTAGGCTAATGGTTCTGGATAGAGGGTCACCTGTCCGGGCACCTAGTCGGAAATTTGCTTATTTGGTATCTAGAGTTTGGTGACATGGTGGAATTGTGTGTTTGGCGTGTTACGGGAGCTTGAAATATTGATCTTCATCATTGTTTCACCTTTCCAGACTTTGGGGGCCATGTGCCTATTAGTTCAAGGGGTTGAATTCTATTTTGCTGTTACTATTCATCACTAAAGTGGAAAAAGTAACAACTTAAATGAATAGTAACTTTTTAATGAATAGTGTTTTCCAAGTAAAAATTATAAAAGGAGCTTGAGAAGTTCGAACTTCTTCATGCATGATGATATTTGGTTGAATGAAACTTGGGAGTTGGAGATTGTGGAAGAGAGAAACTAGGGTTTCTCAATTTCAGCAGTGGGTAAGCCTGGTTTGGGGCTTGTAGTTAGGATTTGGCATCTTGAAGGTGTGAAAGACCACCCTAAAGTGCTGGTTACTTTCTCATTGCTGCTTTGGGACCATATTTTGTTGATTGCAAGTGTTTGGAGACATCAACCGGAAGGGAAGTTGCTGTTAAAGTCTTCATTCGTCATCTTGAAGGTGTTACTACGAATTTATGAACATTTTGGGAGCTGATTATGCACCTACAGCCAGCCGCTTTGAAGTAAGGGTTTCAACATCCACAAGTAAGGAAAACACCTCTTTCTTGCAGCTGCTTTTACTCCTAAAGTGGGCGCCCCTCATCCTAGAAGACATTTCAATGAAAAATTGGTAGGAGAAACTTGTATTTAAATTTGTATGAGTAATTTCATGGGCGCGGATACTGTAGCAAGCACTGTTCACAGTGCATCTTGGCTGCAAGTTTGCCATTAGTTGTAAATGATGTCTCATTCCGAAATGCATGTAAGAGGAATATAATTTTAGCACTCTTTGTGAATGAAGGTGGTCTCTTAACTAGTGTATTGAGTGCCTTTGAGTTATCTTTATAAGTTAGTTTAATTTGAATTTTTATATGCATATGGTTGTAAGAAAATTATTAAAATCATTTGGCATCAAACCACAAAAACACCAAAACAAGAAAAGCAGATTACAAACCAAAAATCAGACCTTTAACAAGCAAAACTCAAATCAGCAGTGAGTTTGGTTCATCACAAGTGGTGTTAGAGCATCACTACACTGGTAGCAGAGTGGATTGCCGGAGTGTGGCACATCACAGTGGTATCAAAGCGGTTTCCTACCAACCTGTTGGGTAAGTTTCAGCTGCAGTTCGGAGGTTTCAGTTGAACATGGCCACTTCCCAGAAGCAGTGGGACAGGAACATAGAGAAGCTTAAACAAAGATTGAAAATGTTGGATGAAAGTCGGAATGGGATGAAGAAGTTGTGTTCTTATTGCAGAGAGCCGTACGATTTAAACCATGATTGTCCCTTGAGACCTAAGGGCAAGGCGCATAGAATAATGTGGGTTCCCTATGAGGATTCAGAACCAAAGAAAACGGACCCTGCAAAACTAGATAGAGTAGCGTGGCATATAGCTTGCATTTTTAAAAGGTCTACATCACGGAACGAAGAGGGGAAGAAACAAGAGGTCACTACAGTATCTAGGAGCCTGTATGATGAATTCTTAGTAGTTAACGACCAGCATACAGTTGATCCTTTGGAGAGCAAAAATCAGACCTTAGAAGATCCACTTGCTGATGATGAAGTTGAAATTTCTAAGGCAGTTGTAGGGGAAGAGCACTTGAGTCCTTTTGAAGATGAAGAGTTAGAACAAGAAGGTGATGGGTCTAAACAAAATGCTGAAAGTAACTTTCATATTTTTGATGATCCACCTTTTGAGACAGCAGTTGATATGTCCTATGTTAACCCCCTTTATGAGGTAGAGTCGCAAGATGATCATGTTGTGGGACATGTGCAGGAAGAAAGGGCCCCATATGAAACCAATGAGGGTTTTGAGCTCCCTAAATGTTTGGTATCAGCAATTAATGATGAGACTTCTGATCACTTTGAAGATGCCAATTCAGTTTATGTGCAAGGATTGTCAATTCATGAATCACACAGGTGTAATTTTCAAGATCAAAGGAACAAGCTATCTTTTGATTCCAGGGTTGTTAATGATGAGCCATTGACAGAGGCTGGAGCTTTTTACCGCGACTGCATGGTGAGGAGTACTTATCACTTCTCCTTTAGTCCACACATGGAGGATTTGTTGACGCATCAGTGTGGACCGGCTCAGAGTGTGTATCACCCATTTTGGGATGGAAAGTTACCATCATCAGTAGATGGAACTCATGGCTGCAAGTACCCAACTCAGTGGTCGGAGGTTAATTGCTTGCAGGATCGGTATTTAGTCTTTCATCATGCAAATGTGTATCCAACAAGGTTTGTTGCTTCTTTTCCTCAGAGGCTATTGGTAGACACAGGGTTACAGAGAGATTATAATGACAGCAGGCATGATGGCACCAGTGGACATCACACCCATGAGAGTTTAGTGGAGGTTATGGAGAGATGTGACGTAGCAGATGCTCCCAGATATTCTTACCTCCCCATCATGGATGGATGTGAGTTCGGTTTATTTTGGGATCCAGGTGGAGACAGAGTTAACACGGCCATTTGGATGGGTCCCAGTGTATTGCTTCACCACTTATGGTATGGTGGAGTTAGGATCAGTGTTGAGGGCACCTTGAATAATACACAGCGAAAACTCATGCCTTCACAACGGAGATTAACCTGTAGTTTGCGGCAGTATGAAGATTACATTTCAGGACGATCCTTACCACGAAGCAAAAATGAGAGACTTGGTGTAGTACCCGAAGGTCTCTATGATGTGTTTAGATTAAAAGGTGATAAATCAGCAGAGAATTACCTACAGTCTACAGATGGGCATGAGATTGAAAATGAAGTTGTTGTTGATAAGGAAATCTTGCAACATGAAGATAGTATGGTGAAATTCCAGAATGAGATTCACAGCGCTCAAGAAGTTATTATCAACACTGATAACAACTCTGACTTTCATGACAAGAGTGATGAAACTTTGCATCAGCATGAGAGGACAGAGATTTCACCGAGAGATGAGGTTTCAACAGAGTTGCCACAAGTGGGTACTCGAGATTTGGGTACTAACGATGCAATTTGTTGTGAAGATTCATGCCCCAGTGAGCCTGACTTTTCCCATCAGGTAGTAGAAAACCAATCGGAAAATTTATTTATGGACAATGAATCCCAGGATCGCGAGTCAGGTGGACATGCAGTTGCTTTGGAAGAAGAAATGTGCGAAGCTACTGCCAAAACAACAGCCTCTACAATATTTGTTGAGCCATCCTATGAGGTACATAGCAGTCATACCCTTGTTGATATCGTGGGCGACACTGATAGCACACCCGATGCTGCTTATCAGTTAGAGAGCAATGATGATCCGGCCTCACATCACAGTGTAGACCTTGCTTCAGAGAACTTGCATCGGAGTTTTGAGTTTCAGAGATCTCATCATTTGGTTGGGCAACTTAAGGTCAATGATAACATAATTGCTACAGCATTAGAGCATTTTGATGTTGCTCGACAAATGTTAGCTACGTATGGTTGGGGTACTCCTATGTCAGATGAGCACGGTGATAGTAGCCTTTCCCTTGCAGAATTCCATGCCCTACGAGAAGCCGTTAGGATAATGAAACAAAATTACTTATAGTTACTAGCTGATAGGGATTATCTTCTCGAGTGGGGGTGCACTTGCTACGATGCACTAAAGGGGAAAGAGGAGGAGGTTGACGAGCTCACTCATGGGCTCGAGGTGACTATGGATTCATTGGAGAGTGCTCAGTTGGCCCTTTAGGAGTCACACTCACGGTTGGAGGAGCTTACCGTGGTCTCGAGTTTGGCACAGTCTTCACCAGCTTTCGATACAGTTCAGGTTTCCATGGCAGTAGTTGGCGGGGAACATATGTCTACGGTTTGTGGGTGTGAGCAGGTTGATGATGTGGTTACTACAACCATCACGATTTCAAGGGCAGTTGATACAGATGGGATGAGAGAGTTGGTGGAGAGTTGCGGAGAGCCATGTGTTGCACCTGGTCCTCCCGAGTTTAGTCCCATGACAGGTGATGCGGAACAGATTATGGATAGCTCTTGTGACATGGTAGTTGACTCACCAGGGAGTTATGTGCCGACCCGCGACACTACTATGTCTACTTCACAGGAGATATGCAGAGTAGCATCTAGTTGGGAGATCGGTTCTTGTGACGATTTGTTTCCTTCTCCTAGGAGCAAATCAGTCTTTCCATCCCATACAGTTGATTTCGGTTGGCAGCTTGATGAGCTTATTGAGGAGCACAATTCTAGGGACTCGGAGTTGGACGGTTCAGACCAGCATGGAATGATTGCACAGTTTGTGAATAAGCCCTTATTTGAGTTTGATGGTGGTTTGATTTATGACAATCCACTCTTAGGGCTAGAAGCCGATCATACTCCTGATATTAGTTCCAGGTTGGGTGATAGCCGCAAAGTTTTGGATCGTCCTAGTGCATCGGGATGCCAAATAGGGCTCACGGAGGAGTTTAATAGGGTGTACACGGTGAGGAGTGCTTATAGTTTTGCTTTTGATCCACCTGTACATGGTTCATATTCGATGCACAGTTCTTGGGCACAGGGTGATTCTCTTGGTGCAGTCAAGGGGAGTAACTCTTTATTGTGTCCAAAGTTACCATCTTTAGAAGATGGGACTAAAGGCTGCCAGTACCCGATTTAGTTGCTTGCGGGGGATTATTGGCAGGGACAACAGTCCGTTATCCATCATGCTAATATGTATCCGACAGGGTTTGCTACTTTAATGTCACAGGGATTTCATACGGATACATGTTTACGGGGTGATTACGGTGTCAGCGGACATGATGGTTTGATTTGTTATCACTTCCATGGGTGTTTTGGAGAGATTGTAGAGAGATATTGTATTGCAGAAGTTTCCAGATATTTTTGTCTCTTCATGACAGATGAATGGGAGTTCAGGTTGTATTGGGATCCGGGTGGTGACGGGTCTATCACTGCAGTTTGGATGGGTTCCGACAGGTTGCTTCACCATTTTCAGCATGGTGAAGTTGTGGTCAGATTTGCGCAGAGGAAGTTAGAGGTTATCAAACATGGCAGACTGTCATCCTGGGTTTGGGATCCAGGGATTTTTTGCACAGTTGTGTTTATTCTGGCGCTGCAGGAGTTAGTTAACGATGCATGGGACATTCCACAGTTCTTCTTTCGAGCCTTCCGAGGAATGAGGTTTCTTCGCAGTAATGATTGCTTGGGGACAAGCAATTTCAGGGAGGGCAGACTGTAATGTCCCCATTCTTTCGCGAGCATCAGAGTCAATGGATTAGCCTATTATGTCGATCCTCGTAGGCTAATGGTTCTGGATAGAGGGTCACTTGTCCGGGCACCTGGTCGGAAATTTGCTTATTTGGTATCTGGAGTTTGGTGACATGGTGGAATTGCGGGTTTGGCGTGTTATGGGAGCTTGAAATATTGATCTTCATCATTGTTTCACCTTTCCAGACTTTGGGGGCCATGTGCCTATTAGTTCAAGGGGTTGAATTCTATTTTGCTGTTACTATTCATCACTAAAGTGGAAAAAGTAACAACTTAAATGAATAGTAACTTTTTAATGAATAGTGTTTTCCAATTAAAAATTATAAAAGGAGCTTGAGAAGTTCGAACTTCTTCATGCATGATGATATTTGGTTGAATGAAACTTGGAAGTTGGAGATTGTGGAAGAGAGAAACTAGGGTTTCTCAATTTCAGCAGTGGGTAAGCCTGGTTTGGGGCTTGTAGTTAGGATTTGGTATCTTGAAGGTGTGAAAGACCACCCTAAAGTGCTGGTTACTTTCTTGTTGCTGCTTTGGGACCATATTTTGTTGATTGCAAGTGTTTGGAGACATCAACCGGAAGGGAAGTTGCTGTTAAAGTCTTCATTCGTCATCTTGAAGGTGTTACTACGAATTTATGAACATTTTGGGAGCTGATTATGCACCTACAGCCAGCCGCTTTGAAGTAAGGGTTTCAACATCCACAAGTAAGGAAAACGCCTCTTTCTTGCAGCTGCTTTTACTCCTAAAGTGGGCGCCCCTCATCCTAGAAGACATTTCAATGAAAAATTGGTAGGAGAAACTTGTATTTAAATTTGTATGAGTAATTTCATGGGCGCGGGTACTGTAGCAAGCACTGTTCACAGTGCATCTTGGCTGCAAGTTTGTCATTAGTTGTAAATGATGTCTCATTCCGAAATGCATGTAAGAGGAATATAATTTTAGCACTCTTTGTGAATGAAGGTGGTCTCTTAACTAGTGTATTGAGTTCCTTTGAGTTATCTTTATAAGTTAGTTTAATTTGAATTTTTATATGCATATGGTTGTAAGAAAATTATTAAAATCATTTGGCATCAAACCACAAAAACACCAAAACAAGAAGATTACAAACCAAAAATCAGACCTTTAACGAGCAAAAATCAAATCAGCAGTGAGTTTGGTTCATCACAAGTGGTGTTAGAGCATCACTACAGTGGTAGCAGAGTGGATCGCCGGAGTGTGGCACATCACATCTGAGCCTAAGACCCTAGGGTAGAGGTTGTACTGGAACAAACCCCAAGAGACTCGAGGTGTAGAGGATGCTGGCAGAGGACGTGGGGGAGACTCGTACGTGGCCGAGAGTGCAAGTGCTGCACCGAGACATAGTGGGAGAACCAGTCCAGTAAGGTCCAACACACAAGGAGGGCATCGGGGAAGGATGGTGACTCCGCCAGTCGAGAGGTAGAAGCTGCAAGACGTGCGGGACCATTTGGATAGCCAACGAGCAAGACGATGTGGACTACTGGTTGAGGGCGTTCCCAACGACGTTGAGGGGCATAGCAATCGGTTCAGCGAACTGGATGGAACCCGCAAGGTATCATGGTGAACACTGAAGAGGGTGTTCAAGTAGGAGTTTAAACTCCTTAGAGATGACAATGAAATTGTAGTAGAGATCTACAACACAAAGTAGGGGAAGAACAAGAATGTACGAGCCTACAATCGTAGACTCGAGGAGTTGCTGGGGAAACTGGAGACAACCAACAGACAGTTTGAAGAAGAGGTGGTTCATTGAAGGACTACTTCCCTCCCTCCGGAAGAAAATGAAGGTGGTACCTTCACCCTCGTACGTTGAAGCATATAACCGTGTGATGGACATTGAGAGTGAAAACAAGACATCCTCGAGAGGGAAAAAACAAAGATGATGACAAAAGTACAGGGGAGAGCAAAGACGAGTCAAAAACTGTACAAGCTCTTTGTTAAGATATGATAAGAATGATAAAGGAACTGTAAGCCAACAAATAAGGGTCAAAGGAGGCAAATGAATTGTGTTGTACCAAATGCAAAACAGGTCACACAAAGGCGAACTGCCTGAAGCAAATGTTTTGTGACATCTACCAAGTTATGGGACACTCCATCAAGGAGTGCCCATACAACCTAAAAACAAGGAGTTCACAATTGTTCTTCGCACAAGTGGAACAGTCAACACCTCCAACCACACCGCCGAAGCCTCAAAACAACAATGCATCCCTTGGTGGCTACCACAATAATCAAAGAAGTAATAACAGTACGCTAAGAAGTAAAATCTAGTACGACAACAAAGGCAAACCCATGATAGTGCCAGAAGTGCAACGAATGGGGTCACTTTGCTAGGGATTGCTAGAGCGGTCAGGGTGTGGGTGGAAGGCTGTGCAAATGGTGTGGTCCTGGTGATCACGAAGACACTGACTGCTTGAAGTAGAAAGGCATCAACATGCTGGAGGTAGCCGACGAGGAGGTCCTGGCAATCACAAGGGCACAGACAAAGAAGGCCAATTATCTAGACCCTCATATAGAGAAAGAAAGACTTCAAGAGGCCAAGGCGGAAGTGGAAGAGGCAATGGCAAAAGAATGAAGAACCTCCAAGGCGGCTAGTACGTCGTTGTAGTCGGAGACCGAGAAAAAACATCGTACGGCAGGTGCTTCACACAACCGTACCAATTAAGGTAATAGACCTTCTGCAAACGATGCCCCAACCGAGAGTAGAACTCATGAACGCCATCGAAGACAAACTTCAAAAGGGTTCGACCGAGAGTACGACAGAACTGGCAGGAGAGGCCACAGACCCGACGCTACTCATAGTAAACGTCGGGAGGAAGTCGACTGTCGTACAGATGGAAATCATGGGGAGAAAACTCTCCAACACCATTGTCGAAGGAGGCTCGGGGGTGAACGTATTGCCAGAGGAGACATGGAAGTGTTTGGGAAAGCTAACCCTTTGGCCCCCGACTTTCCACCTAGTAGGTGCGGACCAACATGGCATCAAACCTCTCGGTACCTTAATGGCGTAGAAAGTCCTAATCGGCATGTAATAGTTCATACTGAACTTTGTTGTCGTCTCGCTGCAAAAGAAGGCATATAACACATTGTTGGGACGAGGATGGCTGATTGCCACCAAGGCAGACCATAATTGGAAAAGAAACACACTCTCGATCGAGAGCCATGACAAGAAGTATATCATTGATTTGAAGATCTAGGCCATGAGCGAAGAACTCGCTTCCTTCGGATCAGATTTAGACGAAGGGTCGGATGTCGATGAAGAAAGGAAGACGATGGAACTGAATGTCGAGGGTATACTCAAACTTGAAAGTTGCTTGGAGTATGAGACTAGTTAACTGAACAGACTGTTCCACTAGAAATTGGAGGATTACGAAGTGTTCCACCAAGAATGCAACATGTTACAAATTAGAGAAGGGGGAGAGGAAGAAGACAAGGGCTCGACTAGTCAGACATTTCCGCAATAATACGGCGAGTATAAGGAAGGCGTGGCAGAACTGGATGAGACACTAGCCCATAAGTTTGAATGAGACAAATTGATCAAGTACGAAGAGCTGACACTGAAGAAAGTAAACCTTGGTGAAGAAGAAAAGCCTAAGGTGATCCTTGTCGGTGATGACTGGGGCCTCGTACTAAAGGCGACGACATTCAAAATCTTCATGGAATATAAAGATGCCTTCGCCTAGACGTACAAGGACCTGAAGGGCATACCGCTGGAGCTGTGATTACATAGGATCCCTCTCATATCGTGAGCCCAACCCGTACGGAAGAGACCCTATAGAATGAACAAAAATTATGCCGCCAAAGTACATGATGAAATTGAGAAGATGCTGGAAGCGAGCATTATTTTCAAAGTAGAAGTTAGTAGCTGGGTGTCATCTATCGTCATTTCTTTGAAGAAGGAATCCGAGCAGATCTGGATATGTGTCGACTTTCGGTGTCTGAACGCAGTGACAATTAAAGACCCGTTTTCGATCCCCTTCACTGACACAATTTTGGAAGAGGTTGTTCGGCACAAGATGTACTTGTTCATGGATGGGTTCTCTGGATACAACCAAGTTAGCATCGTCAAGGAAGACAAGCTGAAGACAACCTTCGTGGTCGAGGACAGGGTGTACGCGTACAACCGAATGCCATTTGGGTTGTGTAACGCACCAACCACATTCCATAGAATAATATTACACATCTTCAACAAAATGTTAGTGGGTAACTTCAAAGCATTCCTTGACGGTTGGCCAATCTATAGTGACAAAGAGAAACATTTGAAAGCTTTGGGAGAATGCATGGAGAGGTGCAGAGCAGCCCAACTCGCACTGAATCCTAAGAAGTGTAGATTCCTGGTGCCGTAGGAGAAACTATTGGGACACATTGTGTGCAAATCAGGGCTAAAAACAAATCCAGACAAAATAAGAGTAATCATACAAATGGAGGCCCCGAAGAACGTCACTGGCATAAAGTCCTTCCTTGGGCACGTAGGGTACTACCGAAGGTTCATCAAGAACTTCGCACAAGTCTCATACTCTCTCGACCTATTGATGAGGAAGGGACAACCCTTCATATGGGTAGAGGAACAAGAAAAGGCGTTCAATGAATTGAAGGATCGATTGATTAGTTCACCCATATTGGTGTACCCCGACTGGAACAAGGAGTTCCATGTACATGTGAATGCCTCTAATTTTTCCATCGAAGCAACACTAGATCAAGTGGGAGTACACGAGTTGGACCAACCGGTGTTTTTCGCGAGTCGGTTACTTTCAAAAGCAGAGAAGAACTATAGTACGACCGAACGTGAAGCACTCAGGATGGTGTACTTAGTGCAAAAATTTAGGCATTACTTGCTGGCGACACCGTTCACGTTCTATGGACCACCAAGCTCTAATGTACCTGGTGAACAAGCCAATAATACAAGGGAGAGTGAGCAAGTCGCTGTTACTTCTCCAAGAATTTGCATTCACAATTATCGCACGTCCAGGGAAGAGCCATGTGATCGCTGATCAGTTCTCAAGGATCCGGTCGGGTGAACCTGCTGAAGGTGGGGTGAACGAAGATTTCCTGGACGCGACCTATTTCAAATTCTAGTACTCCCTTCATGGTATGAGAAGATTGGAGAGTACTTGTCAACATTTGTTGTACCCCAAATTAAAATTTTTGCTACACTTAGGCATTTTGAAGAAATGGTCAAAAGTCTTGTCAAAATTGTCAAAAAGGTCAAAATTGGGAGTTTGCATGTCTTGCATGAAGGTCAAAAACTCAAAATTTTCAAAATTTGATGATCTGGGTCTGCTTAGAGCTACCAAGTCTACAAAACCCAGATCTCGATTTTTCGGTCCTAAATTTTAGGAAACTTTTTTCTTGGGTTTTTCTGGGTTTCTTTTGAAATGGATACTGTCAATTTTCTAAAAATAGAAAATTTCTAAAAATAGAAAGTTTGGCTTCTGGGGTTCAAATTGATTTTGATTGGTCGAAAATACTTCCTCATCAGGATCATCAAAAGATCAGTTTTTCCCTAGTGGGTCTATTCTACTTTTTCAGAAGCTCTTTAGGAGCTCCAAGGCCATTAATGCAGGTCAGTCAACTGCCAGGTGTCAGATTTAGAGTCTCAGGCACTACTCAGACCAAGAAACTGCAATAGATGATGGAGGGATGAAGAACGAAAGGAGGTTGGAGAATCTCAAAATTGAAATTTTTTGACTAAGTCTGGAGAGTTCAGGCACCCTTGCCCAGTCTAGGCGCCTAGGATTCTGTGCCTTAGTCATTTTTCCATCCTGATAATCGAAGCATGAAGTGATGAACGAGGAACGAAGGGAGAAGTTGAAATTTGCAAAATAAAAACTAACACTGTCAGGCATGGGCGCCCTAGGAGGAGATAGGCGCCCAGCCTTTCAAGAGGTCAAATGATGGAATTAGGGTTTGCTCATCCTAGACGATGTTGTTCAGAATCTTCCCAGCTCCGTGGTGAATCCATTGGCACAACCATTAGATCAACCAATCAGCCGGAATTCGAGATTGATTAGAGGAGTCTTGATAAAGTAGTAGAATGCAAATCATGAAAAACTCATAAAATATTCTAAGTCTAGAATTTCTGGGCGCCCCAGGTAGCCAGAGGTGCCTAAGGTTTTGAGCCACCTAATCCAGCAATTAGGGTTTTCCGGATTAGTCAATCTCTTCGGAATTTTGCCAGCTTTGCAGTGGATAACTAAGCCTGGTCATTGGACTCGTCAATTGTCGGCAAATTCAGATCGAATGGAGGACACAACATGAGGTTTCAAGTTTGAAGGTTGAAAAAGAGCCAAAAATGGCTAAGGTTGGAGAACTTGGGCGCCCCAGGAGGAGATAGGCGCCCAAGCTTTTGGATCATCAAATGAATGAATTTGTAGTAGCACCCTCTAGAATGTTTTCTTCAGCTTTGAAGCAACTCTCCAACGCAATCATCAGCACGCTCATTGGAGTTGGTAGTCACCAGATATCATAGACTAATTGAAGGGGAAAACATAAGCAAAATTGAAAAAGTCAAAAGAACGTTGAAAACACAGTAAAAATAATCTAACTCTGGCAATCATGGGCTCCCGAGCTAGCCAGGGGCGCCCAAGGATTTGAAGCCCTAAATCAACTTTTTAGGAGATGCAACTCCTAGAAGACCCCCCTCAAGAATTCATCAAGCTATTTGGTGAATCTGACAGTTAGTTCATCGGGTCAGTCTAGCTCCCGGAATCGCAAATTCATTAGAAGATCAGAAAACATGAAGAAATGGAAGAATGTCAAAAATGGCTAACACTGGTAAGCTTGGGCGCCCCAGCTAGCTAGGGGCGCCCAACATTTTGAGGGTCAAGATGAAGTTTTTATCAAAAGCAACCTCTAGGATGATCTCGTTAGATTCACTCGGGCTCCGCGATGGATCATTCAGTCAGTTCACAACATCAACCGAGCATCCGGAAATCAAGATCAAACTGAGGTCGGAATCAAGCAAAATCTTGAAAAAGGTGAAAAAATGGCCAAGTCTAGAGAGGAAAAGCGTTCCAGGCCAAGAAGGGCGCCCAAGGCTGAATGTATCATGCATCAATAAAAAGTGTCCAAGTTCAACGAACCTGCTCAGGATTGGCTTCAAAAGTTTTAAAGCAGAGAATAAAGCGTTTTATTTATCCTCAACTTATTTAAGAAGGCTTTGGATTTCATTATTCACTTTTTGCAGGTTCTCATCCAAGAGCAAGAGAGGAGGAGACATAAAATTTTATTCTTTTCAAGATTCGAGAGCCAAAATGTGGTGCTGTTTCACAGTTCTTCATATTTTTTGGATCAACACACAAACGAGCTCTCTTTTTCATGCTTTATTTCTCTAGGGCATCAATTTTCAAAAGAAGGGGGTCAATATTTCAATTTTCAACAATCTGGGTCAGCTCAGTTCTTGATTCTCTACAAATTTGAAGAATTTTTCAACTTTCAAGAACCTGCTTTTTCCATGCATGTCCAAGAAATCTTCAATATTTTCAAAATCTGATCAACTGGGTTCATCCAAAACATGACTCTGCACAAAACCCACCTCTCAACTTTTTTGATGAAAATCCTAAAATTTTAGGGTTTCTGCTTTTTCGACCAGCCTTTAGTATTTTCCAAAACGGACGATTTGGGTCCTCTTAAAACGAAGTTCTCTACAAAACCTAGGTCCTAGCATTTTTCGAGAAAACTACTTTTTTAGGAGAAATCAGCCTTCAATTTTCAGCCATTTGCACAAAAGGTTCCCGAACATAGTTGAGTTTACTATTAAAATTCAAGTTTTTCAACATGCAGTACTCTCCCATGGGATTCAGAACCAAGCTAGTATTGTATCTTGCAGCCTCAGGCCGAACGATGTTGAGAAGTGCTTTTCAAACACCACCATGGACGAAAAACATTATCATATCAGTCGAAGAACATGAAAGGGTGTGTTATGAGCAAAAGGACAAGTGTTGGAAAAGAGTTGAACAATTCTTCCATTGAAAAATAGGGAGAAGTTCAGAAGTATAAAAGCTATAGAAGAAACGAAGGAATGTCAGAAGATGGTCACACATAGGGTAAAAAGATATGTTGAAGCAAGATAATATATTTATAAAACATCATCACTCTAGTTGCAGAGCCACTGAAATTAGCAAGATTTGATAAAGAAGCTGAAGATCTCAAGGATTTCCTAAGCTCAATTGCAGAAGGCGAAGAGATCTTGGAAAAGCGAAATTTTGCTATAGATAGTATTGATACTTCTGATAGAGTTATAGTTTCCAGGTTTTTGGCGGATGTGGTTGAGATTTAAAGTAACGACTTTCTCCAAGCTTTCTTTCCATTTTTATCTCATGCTTTCTTTCTATTCTTGTCTCAGGCTTATCCATTCTTTGAAAGAGAAAAGAAATCAAGTTGTAATATTTGGCACTTTCCCTATTTTTTCTGCTTTCATAGTGTTGGCATTACAATTCGCACCTTTGGAGTGCATATTGGCAACAAACAACTATGCACAGTGCGTAATGACTGCTCTTCAAATTAGGAGGGGAAGCTCCCTCTTTTGCTGATATGTGTGAAAAAGTAAATAATCTAAATCCTATCTTTTTGACACAGCTGGAAGAGGCACAAGGTTAAGAAACCAAACACATTGCAGCTAAGGATTTTCTCTGGTTTTGCAGATCTTTAACTACAACTAGGCTAACGCTAAACTATCCTATTCCCTCTAGAGAAACAGAGCAAGAGGAATTAGGACCAGGGAATTGGTATACGATAAACTTCATCACAGGATTTCCAAGGAGGTAAAATACTCTATTCGAGGTGGAGGCTGAAATAAAGGTTATTGAAAACAACAACAAATGGTAAACTAGTTTCCAAGATTCCCAAGGAGGTAAAATACTCTATCCGAGGTGTAGGCTGAAAGTAGGTTATTGAAAACAAACATTAAACGGTAAGCTTGACTACAGGATTCCTAAGGAGTTAAAATACTCTGTCCGAGGTGTAGGCTGCAAACAAGATTACTAGGAACAACATTGAATGATAATCTTCATCTCTAAATTTCCAAGGGGGTAAAATACTCTATCCCAGGTGTAGATATGAAACAAAGCTTATTAATCACAACAAGAATAATAACCAGGACAGCAAATTGTATATCGAGACACGCACACAATAAACGATCAAACCAACAATTATATTTAACTAAGTGAACAAATACTAAATAGCAATACTACAGGCAAGGTGGGCTCAGCATGTATGCTATCACGAGCAAAAGTTAATTACAAATGAGCAAAGCACTCTTATTTATAGAACTTCAAGGTGTAGGGAACCCTAAAATCATCTTGAGTTTACAATCAGTCTTGCAAGCATGCAAGAGTTTATTGCTAAACCTAAATAAATGAAACTATACAGTCAACTGGAAAACTACCATCAGTTAACTGAAACAAGACTAAACTAAATGGACGTGTGCAACATGCAAGTCCTTATTAAAGTGAAAAGTCAACTGATAACTAACATCAGTTAACTGGATCCTAACTAAAATTCCAACCTCCTCCAAAAGATACCCTCAAGATAGACATGCAATGATATGTGGAATAGCGAGTTCAACTTGGAAAGAATCGTCAAGTTAACTGCTGTGTTTAATGTCTATCTTGAGAACTGTGATATCCAAGTGTCAGACTACTCCAAGCCGTCTAGAGCAATCATCTCCTCCATGAACTCAGTAATTGTCTCCTCTTCTGGCACTTTGATACTATCCAAGATGATAGATTGCTTGCACAATGCCTTCTCTCCATCCTTGATCATTCTCTGGCACTCTTTGATTTCTTCGACTAACTTGTCGAAGCTTGTTGACATCACCGAGAAGTGATTCAACTTGGACGCCATAGGATCACCATCAAGACCATTTTGAACCAGATTTTGGAATTCAGCTTGCACAACCTCGAGCTCAGTGTATTCACCATTTTCACGTAGATAATGACACGAGATCTGTGTGATGAACCTGCTCACGAGCTTGATAGCACCGACAACATCTTCTTTAATTTCAGCCACCTCTGCATCTTTCCGCTAACTCCGACACTATTGGGTGGATTGCTCCATGTCTTCACTCTAGGTCTTGATCTTGACGTGGAAGGCAATGAAGAAAATACCATTGGCGGCTCTGCAACTGGAACCACCTTTCGCCTCCTTTGAGCGACCTTCTGAGATCTTTCTTTGTCTACGTACCATATCTTGTCGCAATCCTCAATGACTATGGCAAAATTATCTGAGCGGGGTGGAATAGCAAAGCATTTCTCGACATCTCTCGGCTTGAGGTTGCAAATGACTCGTCCATCAGTTGATCGGATTTGTCTTGTGGATGAGTCGTAATGCTTTATGCATGCAATGACGAACTCAAGATCAGCCATTGCGATGGGAATAGATGCTGCTGCCAGCAATCCAGAACGCTCAAGATTCTTGACTGTTGTGCTGCTAATACCTTCCAACGTGCTCAATTTGCCCAGTGGATAGACATGAACCAAGTTTGTGTCCGATGTTTTCAAAAAGTCGTGTACCAAGACCGATTTGGCCTTGTATTCTATTGGGTTGAATTGCATTTTGAAAATCTGGATTTTTTATTGTAAAGTCGGATATGTTTGAACGACTTTCAGGAAAAGCTAAAAATGGCTCTGGATGAGACTAAAAATAGGCAGTTGCAGGAAATTTTTTCGGAATTTTTTTTGAAACGTGGGTTTTGTAGAGAATTAAATTCTAAGGCAACCTAGATTGTCAAAAATTCGAAAAAATGAGTTTTAGCAAAGCATGCAAAGGCTTTTCAGTCGAGAACTGTAGGGGTTTTAGGGTTTCCGGGGGCAAATTTTCCCGAGAAAAACTGGCACATGGGTTTTGTAAGCAATGTAATTCTAAGCCAACCTAGATGATTCGATTTTTGAAAAATTGAGTTTTTGGCCCACATGCAAAGGAATCTTCGAAAAAAAAACACAGTGCTTCAGAAATGGAAGCAAGGGGCAATTTTCTCGAAAAAATCTAAGACATGGGTTTTGCTACTAACGTTGAAATATGTGAGCCCAGATGATCAGATTCTGAAAATTCTGCTATTCACTTTGACATGCAGGAGAAAACCTAAGACAAGAATAGAAGAATTTTAGAGATAGAAAATAGAAGTTATTATTCTGCCTTTGAAAACCATGCCTATGCTTGAATTCAATTTGATGAAGTCTGCATGCACTCAAAAAATGAAGTCTGAAAAATATATCTTCTGAACAATCTAGACTTGGCACTGTGAAGAACACTGAAAAATATTGCCTGTAGAGCCTTCAGATCTTTGCTTGCTCGAGAAAATATGTGTTTGCTCTCACCTGTGATGTGAATAATGGATGCCTAAATGACTTAATAAATAACAATTATGAGCTAAAGCGTCATAAATGCATGCATATTCCTAAATTTAGGCGCATCAATGCTATTGGACCTCCATAATAGTTAACTGACTGAGAAATAAACCCCAAATAGGGTGCCACCTCCATGCACTTTAGTTAACTTTATAGGGCGTCCAATAGCAAGCAAAAATTAAGACAAGATGAAGTTGATTCAGAAGTTGAAGTGAAATTTTAATATTATTTTAAATTGAGTTCTCAACCTCCACTTTTATAGGGTGTCACTTTGCAGTTTAGTTCAAAAGTCAAAGTTTGACTTTGGGCGCCTTTACTCAGACAACCAAATTCTTGAAAATTTCAATTTGCAAACATCATCGGAGCCCATGTTTGATCACTGATTTTGATTGACTGATGTGTCCAGAAGACTGCCTGACAGTTTCATTGAAGAGTAGGATCAAAACTGACAAGAAACTCCTTGAGGCTGCAAACCCTAATTCTGACATTTGAGGCTTCAAAATTCAAGGCGCCCCTGGCCTCCAGGGGTGCTTTTGTGCTATAGACAGTCAATTTTCATGCATTTTCATCATTTTGAAGGTGATTTCTTAGCTTACATCATCTCATGTTCTCGGGCAACTGGCAAAACTTCAGAGCTAGCTGGCAGGATCATTGTGGAGCTGGCTCAATTCTAAACATGAGCTCTTGGAGAGCACTTTTCCCAAAAACATCATTTGCTAGCTGAAAATCATGGGCGCCCCTGGCCTTTAGGGGCTCTTTTTCTCCCAGTCATTTTTTCAAACTGGTTGAATCCACACTTAATCCCCGGCTGTAGGCGACTGAGATGTCCTCTGACCCGATTGAGGTATGCAACGGAAAGCTGGAAGCGTCACAGACAGGATGAGCATCTGAGATGACCCAAAAAGACTGCATTTGAGGCTTGTAAACCTTGGGCACCCCTGGCCTCCAGGGGTGCTTTAATTGTTTCTTGACATTTTTGACCATGATTAAACCTTATGTTTGACTCCTAATTCTGGTAGTTTAGCAACTCAGATTAACCTGCTGATGGATTCGTTGCGAAGCCTGATCAAGTCTGAGACAAACATTCTAGGTATCATTTGGCCAAAAACCTTCATCTGGTATCGTGAAAAGATGGGCGCCCCTGGCTTCCAGGGGAGCTTTTCTGCCCAGTGTTAATCAAATTTTCATCTCCCTCATTTCATGTTCAATCTCTCGTTTCAGGTGCTAGACAGATCTTCCAGACTGGCTGATAGGCTCATTGCGAAGTTGACAGTATTCCAGAGAAGTCATCTTGGAAGTGACAAATCTCCAAAATGAAATCTGAGCCTCTGAAATCTAGGGCGCCCGTGGCCTCTAGGGGCTCTTCTGCTCCAGAGTTAGAAAAATTTCGATGATTTTCACCTTGGCGAAAAATCCCCTCCGAGATGAAGCATCATTTTGAACATATCTTGCCATAGATTCTTCATTTGAGCGTTTTAGACTTAGATTTCGACACTTGGTCTCTGGTCATCTGCCATTAACAACCTCAGAGGTCCTAACTTTTCACCTAAAAAAGTGAAAACTATCCACTAGACTTAAACTGACTTTTAACTGAATCTGACTTCACCATTGTGATCGTGAAGTGAAATAAGCCAATCAAAACAATTTTCAATCAATTCTGACAAGTTTCAATTTTTAGGATTTTTGACCTAAAAATAGGGGTCCAGAAACCCTAATTCTCAAAATTTCCAAATTTAACCAGTATCTTCTCGACATCAAACTGACTAAAAGCCCATACTTAATTTGCCCAAAAGCTGACTTCTGATCACATTTTTACAAGGTTTAGACTATTTTAAGCAAAATGCCTTAATGAAGCAAAAAATTGGTTTGGGTACAACACATAGGTTGTTAGATGCTTATCTTGTTTTAGTTTTAGATATAAAGCTTGCATGTTGGCAAGTCTTAGTTGTAAAAGGAAGGAGATTTTAGGGTTCCCTACTCCTTTGCTTGTGTATAAATAAGGGCAGCCTTGCCCATTATTTTTTAACCATGCTTGTGATAACAAAATGTTGAGCCTACTAGTGCCTTCTAATTGTTATTCAGTGTTGTTCAGAATGGTTATTGTGATAGCAAATTGCTGAGCCTATTTTGCCTGCAAGTTGTTATTGTTCAGTTTCATGTTCACTTAGTGTAAGAGCAAGCTTGTATGCCTCTTTAACTGCAAGTTATTGTTCAGTGCTTGTGTCTTGTCTCAATGTATTCTGGTTGATCGCTAAACTGTAAGCCTATTTTGCTACAATCCTGTTGTCCCAAAAGTGTAATCTTGGTTCTTGAGATTTGAGAAATAAAGTCTTGTGCCTACTTTGCTCTGATATAATGTCTCAGATTTCTGTTTTATGTGTTATGCTTATATGATCTTTATTTCAGCTTGCATTGAAAGTAAGTAGACGTGTGTAATGTCCCCATTTTAGCCCTACGCTCTTCAATTGGATTTAGCCTATTTCTGGAAATTCGTAGGCTAAGCTGAAACAAAAAATTAGGGTTTCCTCTTTCAGATGCTTTTTCGAGGGTTTGCATGTAAAAGGTTTCTGGGTTTCTCTGGGTTTTTTAGAGACCTCCAGGGTGGTGTGACTTGCATCTGAATCTGACAATCTTTCCAGGCACTTACTATTTATAGTAAGTTATGATGGTTACCCAGTTTGTGCTCAATTGATATTTGGAAACACTTACTATTTATAGTAAGTCGTGATACTGCTCAGTTGGCATTTAGAGGATGTTGTGCAGACTTACTATTTATAGCAGTTTGCTATTTTTAGCAGTATCGGTCTAGCAGCAGTTCAATCCTTTGCAGTTCACTGTTCAGTTGTTCAGTTTGGCTTTCTGTTGGGTTTTGATATGAATTTACTATTTATAGCAGTTGGCTATTTTTATTAAGTCTAACTTTCGCAGAGGCATCATCAGCAGTTCAACTCAAGTCATCTTGCTATCCATCAGTTTCAGTTTTGGCATTGGCTTTGGTTATCTCCATAGACTGAGTTTTATACTTAGTCAATTTCATGATTTTCAGTTGTACCCCACGCCTAGGTTTAATAACTTCATGTTGTTTTTAAAGAGGGAACATTAAGGGGTCAAGTGAGCATTTCATTATTTAATAAACGCTTTATTGTTGCAGTATGGAATTGGATGCCTAAAGGGGAAGTTGAATAATGTTTTATTATTTCAAAAAGTAAATGCTTAAAGGTGGCGTCTCTCTTGGAAGTTGAAGTGATTCAACTTCTTGGAATTTGAAGTGTTTCTTTTGCCAATTGAAGCTTATATATTGAGGCTTTTTGGAGAGCTGATAATGTTATGTTTTGGAAAGCAAAGTTATGTTGCTGGACTGAATCCAAAACCTGGCTGAGGGGTAGCTTAGCAAACCTGGCTAAGGGGAAGTTTAGCAAATACATCTTTCTTCGGGCCTGAAACTATGGCTTCCTAGAAAGTTTTCTGAAGACCATGCTTCATTCAGGAGTGTGGATAGTGCTTAATTTCAGATTTTAATTATAGGCAGATTGTTGGTTTATATTCTGTTTGTACTGCTGATGACAATGGCTGAAGTGAACTTCTGTTGATAGCTTCGCCTTTGAAATTTATTTCATTTTGGGTACTGGCCCATGTTGTTTAATTGTGAAGGGCACCCAAGTCTGCAAGTTTGCAGATTTTAATATTGAAGTTTGGATTTTTAGATGCAAGTCGACCTCCTTGAGAGGCCGTACCATTTCTAGTTGGCTTTGGAATTCGTGCCAACTGTAGTTTGCTGTTTATGGTTCAAATTTCTTATTGGAAGATGGACGCCATGTTTAAGGGCTTCTTTTGACTGCTGTTTGAAGACCTCCGGAGCTGAATTGAAGAGTCTACGTCCATTTTGGTGATTTCTCATCTTGCTGGTCTGATTTTCTGTATTTACTCTTTCTGATTAGATTAGTTAGATATTGTTATAACGCTGATTGAGCTTCAATTCTATATCTTTTAGACATTGTAAAAGTTAGAGGAAGTGTTACTCTAACCATTGATTGTTTTTGGAAGCATATCTTTCTAGTTTGCAGCTTAGTTCAATTATTGTAAAGCTTGTTAGTAGTACTAACAACTGCTAGTTTAGTTGCTGCAATTTATGTTTGTTTACACTCCCATGATTGAATGGTTGAGTTTTGAATAATCATCTTTTATTAATATTGTTTCCCCCTACGATAATAAGTGGTTGTGAGGACTGTATTCCCCCCACGAAAATAAATGGAAGAGAGGATTTAAATGGCTGGCTTGCCGCCTTTAATATTGTAATAATCTCACCCATTGAATAAGTGGAGTATCCCCACTGCTTGTGGATGCCTGCATCAGCAGATGAATGTATTTCAGTTCTGATTATTACTAATGATCCCCATGCCATATGCTATCGCCTCGCCCTCACTGGGGTCTTGGTGAACATTCTTGTTAAGGGTTACCTTTCAAGCTGATTTGTATTTGGAGCTAACGCTAACTAGTGGTTTGATGCTGGTTTGTGTGTTCAAATTTGGGGAAAAAAGTAAGGGGAATATTTCAATGTGTGTTGGGAGAATAGTTTACTTAAGTATTTATGTCAAAAAATCCTTCCTTGTTCATTTCTAACTCTCATGCTCTGCGTTTACTTGAGAAGTTAGAAACGCCATTAGAGTAGGCTTAATTGTAGTTGAACTTCTAAAAGAGAAAATCTTAGCTACGACGCTTGAGTTTTATAACCTTGTGTTCTTAGCTGAACAAAAAGATTGGCAAATTAGTTTTAGTTTACTTTAAGCAACATCAACAAAGAGGGAGCTTCCCCTCCTAATTCAAAGAGCAGTTTATTTGTGCATAGCTGTCCGTTTCTAATTCGCATTCCAGAGGTTCGAGAAACACCAACAACATCGACATTTCTGAAGCAGATGCCACCAACAAAACGAAGGAAACTCGTACCGAAGAGAAAAACATTCCAGCTAATTAATGGGTTGTTGTATAAGATGGGGTCGGACTAGATTCTCAGGAGATGTGTAATAGAAGAAGAGATATCAGGTGTACTCAAAGAAGCACACGAGGGTCTAGCAGGAGGTCACATGGGTTCAGATGCCATGACAAGGAAAATCCTTTTGGCGGGCCTATGGTGGCCAACGATGCATACAAATGCCCAAGAGTGGGTGTTAGGCTGCGACACTTGCCAGAGGGTAGGTAAACCCTTGAAACGGGGCTTCATGCCTTTATACCCATCCCAACCTTAGGAGTTGTTCGAGCGTTGGGGACTAGACTTTATTAGGCTGTTGAAAGTAAGTCAATTACATCGATGCTGATATATAGTGGTTGCTACAGAATTTTTGACAAAGTGGCCAAAGGCTTGAGCGTTGCCGGATAACACAACACAGAGTACAACAAGATTCATATACGAACATATAGTAACACGGTACAGGATTCCAATACAGATTACCAGTGACTGTGGGGGAAACTTCGTCAACCACGTCATTCGGTTGATGACGATGGAGTTTCGAATCTTCCATAACTTGTCGAGCTCGTACTACCTACGAGCCAACGGCCAAGCGAAGTCCACGAACAAGGTGTTGGTGTCGATTATTCATGTCATGTGGCGTAGAAGCGAACTAGGAGGAGAGACTACTAGTTGTCCTTTGGGCATATCGTACCACGTACAAGGTGACAATCGGGCACACGCCCTTTCAGTTGATGTATGGTTAGGAAGCGGTGGTGCCGATGGAGTACATGGTGCCGAGTCTAAGGATAGTTGTTGAGAACCGATTGGGCGACACATAGAGTCTCAAGGAATGACTGTACCAACTCAACAAATTGGACGAACGGAGAGTAATGGCATAATGGGCGATGGAAACCATGCAAAGGAGAAGAAAATTTTGGCACGACAAACATCTCCGATGAATGAATTTTTGGCTAGGACAGTTGGTTCTAAAATATAACAACCGTAACAAAATCAAGCCAGGGAAGTTCAAGGTTCGGTGGCTCAGGCCATTTGAATTCGAGAGGTCTGCGATAATGGTTCCATAAGGTTGGAAAATTTGGAAGGGTCATTGTTACCAGAAGCCATTAACGGGTCGAAGTTGAAATTGTACCGAGAGGAAGGAGAAGAAAGATACAATTGCAATCAACATGCCTAGTTACACCACCAAGGAGTACTGGCTTGTGCAGGAGGAAGCCACCAGAGAACAAGATTGGGGCTTAGGCGACAACGGGTATGTCGCAGAGGAGGACTAGGCCGCATCAGGCAAGGATAGGATCGTTGAAGAAAGGTTGGCCAATAAGAAAGTTGAAGGTATTGCAGTACCCCGGGTGCACAAGCATCTGACGAATGCAGTATTTGGAACGCCTTCTCTTTGGAAGAGATTACATAGCCATTGGAAGTACTAGGCCCTATACAAAGGCATAAAGAAAGGGTACCTCGCCAAGGAATTGGATGAGGAAGCTCAAAGAGAGAAGGAAGAGAAAGCGGTGAAAGAACGAAGTGAGCGCCAACCAAGTGCCAGTGATGAAGATGGAGAATGTTGGGATGATGAGCAATGGAGCGCGTACGTGGAGATTGGATTGTGTCTGAAGACAGTGATAATGACAGAGGATACTTTTGTAACACGTTGATGGATTTATGGAAGATGTACTTAAGTATATGAGGGAAAATCGGCGGAAGACACCAAGGGTAGAGAAGGTGGTGATGGAGGACGGGCTATGGAGAGTCATACCAAATCCAACCGGGCTACCAACAGTGGACGAAGAGAACGTAACATGGTACCAGGAGTACGACGGGCAATGCGTTGATGGCAGTTTCAATGGCATAAGTCCAACCCCATTGGTGGACAAGTGGTTTGATGTAAAATTCATGGGTACGTGTTGTGAGAAAGAGTGTTATAAGAGGCCTCTGTACACTTGTAAATGGCACTACGCCTTGGAGTTGAAAGTTCGGAAAGGTGAGGAAAGTAGAGGTGTGAAAAGAAAAAACAACCAGGAGAGAGAATAGAAAAAAGCAAAATATTGTGAAAGAAAAAAGAGATGAGCAGGAGAGAGAAAATAAAGACAGACAAGAAAGAAAAAAGAGATGGAGAGAAAAAAAGATGGAGGAGAGAGAAAAAGAAGACGGAGGAGAGAGAACAAAAGGAGACAAGGAGAGAAAAAGGAGATGCATGAGAGAGGAAAAGGAGACGAAGAGGAGAGAGAAAAAGGAGACAAAGAGGAGAGAGAAAGGAGACGAAGAGGAGAGAGAAAAAGAAGACAGAGAGGAGAGAGGAAAAAGACACGGAGAAGAAAATAAAAGAAAAATTAAAAATATCAAGGAGCCCGAAAGGATTCAAGTTAAAAACATTAAAGAGGCGAATCATTAAAAATATTAAACTGGCAAATATCAGAGAAAGGGTCTTACGAAATTTCCATCTCAAGAGGCCGTACGATGAAGAAGGAATTGCTGTACGAATTGAGAGCAAAAAGTTGAAGGATAAATATATGAAGGAAAAGTTAAAAAGGTTAAAAAATCACAAAATAGAAAAAATAAAATTGGTCGCAAAAGGTAAAAATAAATAATAGAAGAAAAGGTAAATGCTGTACGGTATAACGAGAGGCAGTACAAGTTAAAAGGCGAAAATAATAAAGCCATACGAGTTTTGCAAGGAGTTAGGAAACGAGTTTTCAAAGGAGTTAGTGTACGAGCTTTGGAAGGGAAATCCGCATGAGACCTTGAAGAAGAGAAATCCGTACGAGGGTTTAAAATCGAAAGGTTGTACATTGGCCAATCAATAAGTCCGTAGGGGGTGAGAAGAAGGTTGGCATTTAGGAAGAATTTGCCATACAAAGAGATCACTTGACCGTACAAGGAAAAGAAGGGACCAACTCATGAGTTGAAGTAGAGAAGACCATACAAGTTGGCAAGGTTAAAAAATTCGTACGACTTTGTGAAGAAGAAAAATCCATACGATTCTTTGAGGAAGAGAAGTCCGTACGGGTTGTGGAAGGAGAGAGGGCCGTACCATTTTGGAGGATTAAGAGGGTCGTACAGTTCATTAAAGGAAGTATTGTCGAGAGCAGGTTACAAGCCATGAGATAGTTATTCTAACTGCTAGCAATTAGCATTTAAAACAAGCATTTCAAATATGGAGGGTAAGTGTTGTGAATCCGAAGCACATTGGTGTTATCACGAGAATAAATATCACCAAGAGAAGAAGATGGCAGCCAGTACCAACAAAGGCAAGAAGCTGCAATTCATTCGGCCAAAAATTGTAGGAAACCCAGCCATGGCGAGAGGAAGCGACGACACAGTCACACCTGAGACAATCACATGGGAGAGTCTCAACAACATAGAGTGTCACTCGTGGTGGCTTTCAATGCTAGACTCACATATACTCAAAAAGGCCCTAGAAAGAGCACAGGTAGACAAGGCAACACAACTGCCATTTTTTAATGCCAGAGAATTTGAGCCTTATTTACGCTAGTTGATAACTGGCTATGACAGGCACGACCATTGATCAATAATCAAGTACAGGGGTTATGAAGTCACGGTGTGGTATGACGCTCCAAAGTTCATGAGGGTTTTTGGGATTCCCTCTCGAGGGCTTGCACCTACAAACCGCTTGACAAGTTGACGAAGCAAAAGGAGGCCCTCATAGCAAGAGTCTGCAGGTCTAACCTTACACAACAGGAGAAAGATAGCATTTGGGGTGCCGAAAATAGGGGATTGCGGAAGAACTTCCTCGGCAATGCCGAGTGGAAGTGTGTGCTCGACTTGATTAAGAGTAGACCCACGGGTGCCAGTAGGGCATCCGATATTGCAATTTGGATGATAGGGTTGATGATTGGATTGGCTACCGGTGTTGTGTATAATTGGGCAACTGGACTTTTAGAGTGTATGAGGGACTTTATGTGTCTTCGACACAAAGCCTTTTACATGATGCAGCATGCCATAGGGCTTCTACTGGATGCAATTCATTGGCAGGTGCTTGCTAGTCATTGGGCGAACTACAGTTGTTGGCAGAGATTGAAGATGGCCGACCCACCATATTCTATTGGGCCAACCTTGGCGTATAGAGCACAGGAGATGAGATGCAGTAGTCTGCATCGTCGACAAAGAGGAGACAAAAGATAGATAGCACACCACCGAGGCCGAGTGAAGAGGAGTAGGATGATGAGAAAGATGAAGAGCAGAGTGAGGAGGGTGACACATTGAGTATATAGGAGGTGGCTATTGATGTGTCGTTGAATGAGGATGATGAGATGAGCATAGACGAAATTTTAGTAGCTGTAGAGGCCGGGTTGTAGGAGGTGGAGGCACTCATTGTTGACCCACCAAATGTGCCCCAATAGGCGGTTCCTATAGTCCCTTCGCTGGCAGCAGAAAGGGCCCCAACAACATCCACATCGGTAGTAGTGGCCATAGGCGAAGAAGGAGAAGAGGATGACGATGCATTCGATGCTTCGCTTGGCGGGATGGGTACACAAGAACAGACCCCTTCGGCATTGCTAGGGATGGCCAAGGAGCCGATACATATTTCGATCCAAGAGACCACACAACTGAGCACTCAGGTGAGTGTCTAGCCTGAACTGAGTGTCAAACCATAGCCAACCACCCAACCGGTGAGCACACAGGAGAGTACACAATAGTTGCCGCCAAGCACTCAGCCACCATTGAGCACTGCACCGAGCACATAGCTAGGTGGGCAGAGAGGGGGCACTTCGTTTTGCCGAGTTGTACTTGTCTCACCGCCACAACACTACCATTTGGTAGCAAGGCCGGCTGCATGGATAACTCCATTATAATGTCCCCTTATTAGTAGCCACTCAAGGAGGTCGCTTAGCCTTTTTAATTCCCGAAGGCTAACGTTGAAATTAGGGAATCATTTACTTAATTATTTAATATTTCCTAAGTCCTAAATTAAATTTAAAAGGGTGATATTAAGTAATTAATAAATAATGTTTATAAAGTGACTAAGTGAAATATTTTAAAAAGGGGAACTATATAAAAAGTCACTTTATGATTGTGAAGGAGAAAATATAAAGAAAAAAGAGCTCATTTTGTTGAATCACTCTTGAATGAATATTTCTCATGGAAATATAAGAAATATTGGTCGAACTTCTCTGGTTGTGGGTTTTAGAAACCCTATAGCCCCATTTCGGTTGTGGAATATCAACCCTAGCAAGGAATCGTAGTGATTACAAAGTTACATATTGTGAAGTCGAGTTTGGAGCAAGTTTTGGAAGAAGGGAAACACAGTTATAATCTGATTTTCGTGATTTTTATTTCTGAGTTTTGCTGCTTCAATGGGTTGATTTTTGAATGCTGCATACACACCATTGAGGGCGTGACTTTATGGGAAAGCCTTAGGCACATCATTTTCAGGCATTAGAGTCATGAAAAAGACATGAATATAAGATTCTGGGTGAGTTAAGAGGAAAAACGTGTTTGGAGAAGTAGAAATGACTGTCTTCTTACTACAGCTAGGTTGTGGTTGCTGCCGGTGAGTTTTGGGAAGGCGTTTGAAGTTTCTAAAGGTTAGGCGCACTGCTAAACAGGAGAAACGACTGGCAAGAAGTGAAGTTTGGTAGCTGTTGCTATTTTCTGGGCACCCCTGAGTCGTTTCCACTTTCCAGCACCTTCAAGTTGGGATTTGAATCGAATTTCAGGTTGGAGTTTTCTTTGTTTTATGTTTTGTAGAATCTGGGTTTGTAGCTACCTTTCCATCCCTCTGTGAGGTGTTAGGGACTGTCATTAAAATCTGGAGCTGTTATATGTAATTGTTTGATATTGTACACTCAGAAAAATACATTTAATATTGCTGTTATAGTCCTAAAATACTTCTGAGTCATTTCTAGACTGTGAGAAGAGTCTTAGCTGAGTGGTCTTCTAGTTATGCACTGCTAATGTCTGAAATGAAAAGAAATACTGTTATATGATCTGCTGTAAGTCGTGGTGCTGTTAAGGGAGTCTTAGAAGAAGGGTTGTGTATTTAATGCTGGTTCAGTCTTTGGTCATGTGATTCTATTTTCAATTGTACTGCTGGTTAAGAAATGCAAATGAACAATGAGCATACAGTCCTTGTCCAGTTTGTATGTCTTCAACATTGAAAATCTTACGTTTATGCATCATAACTCATATTGTTGATTGAACTGAGAACCCACAATCAGTCATATGGCAAAAACATATCTATTCTAGTTTGGAACTTTACATCCACGCTGTGCAATCCCGTCACCCTCACGACCGAGGTGGCGAAGGCGGACATAGCCAGGGGAGGCGGCCTCCAGTGAGGACGAGTTGGCGGGATCGGTACGAATGACACCGCCAGACCCTCACAGCGATGCTTCAGAACGAGGGGTTGACCGAATGTGCCGACAATTGAGATGATGGATGAGATGATGGCAGCTTGGTAGCCAAGCTGACTGGCAGCAACAGGAAGGCATGGTAGGATTCTCATAGCGCTCCATGGTATGGAGCAATGCTACTGAGACATCTATTTTGTGATGGCCCCAACAGGCACTCCTCGTAGACGTGGTTGAAGATACAGGAGACAAGGCTTTGGCATAGGCAGCCTAGAGTCGTACGGAGCTCGCAAAGCAGATCCGCAAGTCTTTGGAGTAGCTGGCTCAGGGGACGGCAGAGTAGGCACAGGTGTTGGTAGCAAAGAATGAAGTGTTGAGTGAGAAGGACAAGCAGTTGGCTGAGAGGGATACATAGCTAGAGGAGGCACGACGGCTAGCAGGGGAGAGGGAGATTTAGTTGATTGAAAAGGACAAGGACTTGGTGGGCACGAAAGAGGAATTGGCAGCTGCACAAGCCAAACTTGCTGAGGCAGTGAAGATGGTGAAGTTAGCACAAGAGCGGCAGAAGATAGCCACCTAGAAGCTCCAGTGCCTTCAGCAGCAGTCGACTACGACCCCATCCTCGTCCATACATCCAGGGGTACACTCTCACCCTCCCTCCTCTTAATTCCCTTTTTGTACCCCATTTTTTCATTTAAAATCGTCTGGAAGACGACTACTTTATCGAGGGGATGATGTAGCCGGTTGAAAGTGTACTTAGTCGGCCGTGAGTAATAAATAAGACTTAGTTTAGTATTTCATGTATTTGTCTTGTCATGTTGTCATATTAGTTAGTGGTTTGGGAATTAGTTCCGGATGGAATAATTAGTGTAATGAAGGGACGCGACGGTTGGTCCTTCAACCACTGTCCGCGCACTATATGCATTCAGAGTCATGTAGTTAATGGATATACTTTTGCTATGATTGTTCATGTTATGATTGTACTGGCATATGTTCAATCAATAAAGACAAGTGTGATGATTTTATGCATTATATTCTAGTACTGTGTTATGTTTTATAAGTGATTCTTATTTACTCCTTGCGTATCTTGGAATTCATTCTATGAGTAAACACACTGGTGAATCCTCGATGAATCCACTCACAAATTGGCTAGGAGGGTTTTTGTCCATGAAACCTATTTTTGTTGTAGGGTTTTCATACTAGGGCAAAAAGATGAACAATTGCTCAGTCTCCGAAATTGGGATTTGAAAATAAAATGCCAAAAATGAATTTTACTTTGGAAGTTCTCCTTTTTTGTAAAATCCCCACTTAGAATTACATGATATTTTATGATACTTTCAGTTTGACACATGTATCATTTTGTCTGATGGTTTGCATGCTGATTGAACTAAGTGTTTCAATGGTTTGGAAGTTGCATATCATTTACATTAAACTCAAAAAGAAGACAACTTAATACATTGCATCATTTCGGTACATGAGTTCATCCAGTACACTCCAAATGAGACACAAAATCTTTAACACTTATATTTCTGAACACTAGCATCAATAGCAATATATACTCAAAAATTATAAGTTACAGTGACCAATATTTTAAATACCAATTTTGAATGACTCCAAAAATGTATGGCCGCTTCTCGTAAATGATACGCCTAGCAACAAGTCCAGACTGAAGGTGAAGATTGATGCTGAGTGTGGCAGCAATACCACAACTAGAAATGGTGACAGTTTGGTTCCCACGCACCCAGAAATACCACACGCCTGTCTGCAATGTTCCACGACCTCCTATGCAGCTCCAGGTATCCTCCAACAGGGTGGTTTACACTCAGAACCTCACATCCCTCTGATTATAGACCTGAGGGCAAGTATTAATGGCAGTGTCTAACTTCACAAGTGCAACAATAGCATAATATTAAGGCTTGTGACCTCCTTTAACCTCTTGTGACTCACACGACCCTTGGAAAGTGCCCATGACCCCCCATACAATATTGCTACATCTCCAAACTGAGTGTGTAATGGCTGCGCAGAGGTATAGGTGACCACAACTTCAAGGTATCCAATGTCCAACCAAGAATGAGAACAATGAATGCGCTCAACTCAATATATGAAGCAATAAAACCCTACAACCTTATGCCCTTGCAATATAGTTACCTCAATAGTGGTCGACTAACAACATGAAGTCTTTAACCCCAAAATATGCAATAATATGGCGGCCAATGTCCATTGTGCAAATGCTCTCAAATCTAAGTGATAACCTTAACCTCAAATGTGCAAGAAATGTATATTGTTACTCCACAAATTTGTTTCCGCAGGAGACTCAAATTTGGCAATATCATGCAATTGTGAAAGACCTGTATGATCCCTCTAACTAGACTAGCTAGGGTGGAATCGTTTAATCGTCGAAACTAGTTGCCCTAGGGTTTCTGTCCCTACAACCAAGAACTCCGAAAAGCTACTCAAAGTATCAATTAGAGAAAATAAGCAAGCATAATCCAAATGAGTTCAATTTCCACTCTATATATGACTTGCACTTTTCTCACTCATAAAATAAAATAAAGTGACTTTATAAAGTTCCACTTTTTAATATTTCCCCAAAGTCACTTTATAACACCTTTTAATTTAATTATTCAATATCACCTTATAAATATTCTTTTTCCCACCAGGCAATGTTAAATAATTAAATTAACCAATTCCCTTCCCTTGACTATAGCCTAAGAAAATTAAATGGGCTATGAAAATTAAATGGGCTAATTAGTCCACCTAGAGCGATCAATGAGAAGGGGACATTACAGTCCTCCTTTCCCGAGATTGCTTTCCCTTAAGCAATTGCAAGTTAGGGTGTTGCAAAACCTATTCTCCTTCCCACATAGCATCCTCCATGGGCAAGTCTCTCCACCTGATCAGATATTCTTTGATCACTCTTCTCCTTAATCTCCTCTCCCTGACATCAAGAATCTCATCAGGAACCAATACCAGCACTGGTATAATAAATGGACCAGTCACTTTAGGAAGTTCTGAACCTGCTAACATCATTGATTGACAAAATATTCCATTTAACTAAAAAATAAAGTGGTTTGAAGTTTGTTCTGAGAAAACATGGACCCCACTACTAGATGGATTTTATAAATCAAACCTCAACAGTATAGCTGAACGAAGCCTTATGTAGGTAGAGATGTTGGGTTTTTTCTGTGAGATATTGAGGGTGAGCCTGTTGTTATCTACTCTCAAGGAAAAGGTATCAGACAAAAATATCTACGTGAGCTTTTAGCATTGTATTCAGAACACAGCAGGCAAATGATACCTGATCTAAGCATGGTTTCTTACCCAAAAAAACAATTTTTAGGCACCTTTCCTTGGATATTCTTGTTAGCTATAAATTAGCAAAACTTAACTTCTGCTTTCCATGAAAGAAAATCATTGTATTTTGATATGGAAGTTTTTCTTTCCCTTCTATTAAAGTTTTTACTGGTTTTAGCCAAAAACATAATATTCGAAACTATTTTGCTTGCAAAAACCTTTTGTGTACTCTTACTTTAATGCATTGATTTTCAATATATATATATATATATATATATATGAAGTTTACTGATTGTATAAATCATTGAGATGAAAGTGGTATTTACGCATGTTATAAACACCCATGAATTGACATCTACCTTGCATTTGACTCTGCAGAATAATGCAGCTGATCTATTTTGTGCTGTTTTGAAGTCTTTTCCATCTTCTCTTCAGTCGCATTGTGACAATGTATGTATTCTCTCTTCACTTTAGAATTATTTGCTATTTTCTTTTTGTAATACTTTTGAGGGGAATTTGGATTATTTTCACTATTATAGCCACAACGAGACTTAGAAATACTGGTTCATAATTGAACAAAAAAAGAAACTCCACAAGCACAAGAAAGAACACCAATATGTAGAGGAGTTAAGAGACACTAAAGACAAATATCACTATATAAAATGGATAAAAGATGACTGAATTCTTATATATGGTGGAAGGCATTGCCTGCATTTAGACACCTCCAAATAAGTTACAATAGGGAAGTTTGGGCCATTGAGGTACTAAGCTGAATATGATTATAAGTTCAAGCTCCACATGCAAGGCATATTAGATATGCAAGACATGCACATAAGCTACACATAACTCAATGGCATAACACAAGTATCAACAACACAAATGGACCTGACAAGATGGGTTTCACACAGCCTAAGATACCCCACAAAACAAAACTTGGAGAGCCAAAAGAAGGTGGCATTGACAACATGGACCTTCTAAAATAAAAGAGGTCTTAACATCACCCCTAATGACAACTTCTGATAGCTCCCAGCATCTTCGTCAATTTGACTAACTATTCATTTGTCATCATTGTTACAGAGCTGAGCATCTTCTACATCTTCTCCCATGTCTCAATTCTTTGAGAAATAAAAGTCAGCTCCCACTTGTTGACGTGGTTTTTGAGACCGCACCAACACAGAACAGAGTTGCCCAACGGACGCTCTATTCTCTCTTGATCAAAGTATTCCGCACGCTAAGATTGCCAGAAAGTTCGTGCGTTCAACTCCAAGGTTCCTTTAGTGCGAATAGGCTCAGTTTGGCTTGATGTGATATTGCTGGTATGTCAAGGGGACTTACGTAGTTGTTCAGACTTCTCGCAGTTAGCAGTTGATATGTAATTTGAAGGGGATTCTTACGTGTATGATTTGGCAATGTGTATCCTTTTCTAAAACTAACAAGAAGTATGCGGAAAGTAAAAGGGAAAGGGCCTAAGAAATTTGTACTCTATTCTAAATGCAAGGTATGTGGGGCTTCGTCTCAATAGACTTCAACCAGATTTCACCTAGCCTCCGTCGGACAGCCTCAGCAAAATCGGTGCAATCTTCAAAGGGGATAGCAAAAGATATTCAAGTTATAGTTTAACATACGTACACCATCAGAACAACGCATATAAGTATGTAAGCCATAACCGAAGTTAAACACAAGATGATGTCCAGTTGACCACGCAAGGCAGACTTATCATCAACAAGCCGCTAGTGGTATGGAATAAAATGAAGCTATCTCAATGAAATACCACACACCCAAAGTAAGCTACTTGCATGAATTTAATCTACTTGGATACGAAAGGAAGAAGAAACCTTGCTAGCATTTCATGACAAGACGAATTTCACCATCAATGAAAAGATCTATTATCATAAAATGTATTACACAACAATCTCCTCAAAAGTTTTCAAAAGGGAAAACTTTCTCTCTTCTCCAAATTATGCAAAAATGCTCTACACTACTACACTATCTAGCTCTAAGGCTAATGCTCTCTCAATGTCTACTCTGATTCTGAATCCTAATGTTAATCCATTACAAATGAGGGGGACTCCCCCTTTTATAGCTAGCCAAGTCCCAAAGGACGGCTAGGGTTACAATCAATAGAGTGGCCAGAATCGTGCCACCTCAGCCCTAACCCTAAAAACTGCCAGAATAGGGAGTGGTACATTAAATGAATCAAAGATTCCCACTCACTCCCAAATAGCAAATGTAATAAATGCTCCATACTCAGTCTTCTAGAAGATCCTCGTCCAGTAGTGTGTTCCCATTAGCCTTCTCTCTGACTGCCAACTCAACAAATCTGCTAAGTACGGCCTCAACCTCCTCAACTGAAATAGATGGAACACAATCTAACTGAAACTCTAACACTGTAACTGAGTGCTCGTGCCTCGTACAAGATTTTCTCCAAGCAGCCAAGGAGTCCTGCGTGTTCTGGATCAAAGTGGAGAATGTAGCAGTATTCTCAAAGTCATCTTGTACGAAGGTCTTAACATCTGCGAAGAAGGGAACCAGCAAACCCCTCAAATTATCAAAACTTATCTCCTCTGGATTCAGCCGCCTAGCAAAGATGGCCTCGAAGGTGTTCTGAACTCCATCTATAATGTTGGCCATGGCCTTGTGAATCCTGGCTGAATCCGCCTGTGCTGCATCGAAGAAGCCACGCCCTGTGATAGCCGAAGAATACCACCTAGAGAAATCATATCGGTCATTCGCTTGAATGACACCTCCATCAATCAGCAACTGCAGTGGCACATGCCTCAACGCCTCAAGACGCTGGATCACCTTACTCTGATAGATAGAGGCATCGCCCCAAGCATGATCCACCGCGTCCATCCGTGTCAAAATAGAAGAGGCCTGCTGAAAAGCAAAGGATAGGTCCTCCATGAATTTCTCTGTCTCCGTACGAACCCCTGTGACCCATTTGTCTGCCTCTTGTGCCATCTTCCCCAACTCTACTACGCCGCTGATTGACTCTCTAGGAATATCTGCTGGAGGCTCTATCACTGGTACATCCTGCCCTCGAGAACGAGACAACTGCTGAACATATCCAACTAACGCCTTGTGTTCTCGTTTCAACTTCTTGTATTTTCCTTCTTTCTTGAACAATCTATCCTTAAGGGCAAGGAAGGAGTTATCGCACTCCTCAACGATCTGTGCACCAGTAGGGCGTCCCAAGTCAAGCGTGGTGACCACATAGTTTTCCGGAGCTGCTTCATTTCGGTCACACTCGACCCGTGGGACAGCAACGTGAA